>BLSH010539147.1:1157379-1180948 GCA_018402905.1 Glandirana rugosa
CCTGAAAATCAAAGATCCGAATAGATAGGTGTACACGGTAAAGATTTACAAATGTCATAAGGTAACTTAGAGACTATTGGGTTGATCCCTTGACTGTATCTAGTTAACTGAGGCTGGGTAGGTGAGTATCAGTCTAATAATTTCCTTTCGAATTAATAAAAATTTCCCTTGGGATTGATAAAGTATTCTGAATCTGAATTTGCCTTGGTGAACTGAAGCTCCAAGAATAGGTCACTGAGCTCTTGAAACTTTAGATTGTCTCTGCTAGATATTTTTAGGAAGTTTTGCAACCTTTTAAATAAAACATCGTAAAAGGTTTCTTGGCTGACGAAGCTACACTTAAGCTTAGTCCCAGTAGCCTGGAAGACAGTGACTTGATCCAAATTACACCAGATAGGTCACAAAATCATAGTAAACATTTAGAAATGGCACATGTGGATAGATAAGCCTAGAAACTAAAAGTCCATGGGTAGAAGTAGCATGAAAAACGTTTCAAACAGTTTGTTGAAAGTACAGGGTGGGCCATTTATATGGATACACCTTAATAAAATGGGAATGGTTGGTGATATTAACTTCCTGTTTGTGGCACTTTAGTATATGTGAGGGGGGAAACTTTTCAAGATGGGTGGGGACCATGGTGGCCATTTTGAAGTCGGCCATTTTGAATCCAACTTTTGTTTTTTCAATAGGAAGAGGGTCATGCGACACATCAAACTTATTGGGAATTTCACAAGAAAAACAATGGTGTGCTTGGTTTTAACGTAACTTTATTCTTTCATGAATTATTTGCAAGTTTCTGACCACTTATAAAATGTGTTCAATGTGCTGCCCATTGTTTTGGATTGTCAATGCAACCCTCTTCTCCCACTCTTCACACACTGATAGCAACACCGCAGGAGAAATGCTAGCACAGGCTTCCAGTATCCGTAGTTTCAGGTGCTGCACATCTCGTATCTCCACAGCATATGTTTTTTTTTATGGTTTTTATGGTCAGTAAAAACCAATACCGGGTGAGCTGCTCCTTCCAGGAGGTACCGCCATTCCTCCAAAGCCGACTTGATGGCCAGCAATTCCCTATCACTGACATCATAGTTCCAGCAAGATGGTGCACCACCACATTATGGGTGTCAGGTCCGAGCATTCCTAGATGAACAGTTTCCTGGAAAGTGGATTGGTCGTCGTGGGCCAGTTGAATGGCCCCCAACTTCTCCCGATCTGACCCCCTTAGACTTTTATCTTTGGGGTCATCTGAAGGCAATTGTCTATGCTGTGAAGATACGAGATGTGCAGCACCTGAAACTATGGATACTGGAAGCCTGTGCTAGCATTTCTCCTGCGGTGTTGCTATCAGTGTGTGAAGAGTGGGAGAAGAGGGTTGCATTGACAATCCAACACAATGGGCAGCACATTGAACACATTTTATAAGGAAGTTAATATCACCAGCCATTCCTACTTTATTAAGGAGTATCCATATCAATGGCCCACCCTGTAGATCACAGGCTGACAGCTGCTCCTCAGAGACTGAAGCCATTTCAACAACAACACAAGAACAAGAGAGGGTGTTGATCGGGGTGTAGCATTGAAATTACAGTTTTATTTAAAGCATTTAAGTGGCAACTCTCATAGAAGCGATGTCAGAGCCAGGAACAAGAAGGAGGCATGGCTGGCATGGTTTGGAGCCACCCAGCTCCTTTCTCAAAGCCTCTCAAAGTTGAAAGAAGTTCTAAGTGTTGCAGACTGCACAGAGCTGGCAAATGTTGGCGCTTCTACTCTGAAATATCACACATCCAATGACTGTAGAGTATAACGGCTGGCTTCAGGGTATGTATGAAGAGCACAAGTTAGGCAACATTTGCACCTCTCTGTTTCAATGCACTACTTGATCTTGATTACTGCACCTATGATGTTCATTTCATCAAATGGATCCTCAATATAGATGCATTGTAATGCATATAAAACACCTATAAAATGTACCAGGCTGGAGCTACACTAAATGTGGAGGTGTGATTGCAGCCTTATACTTAGTGTATCCAAACCCAAGAACAAAAATGTGTTATATAGTAGCATACAAGTCCTGGTGGTGCATTCGCTTTTTTTTGTTTTGTTTTTATTTAGGTTTTTTTTCCATTTTATATTGACCTGTTATGGAGTGACAACACTCACTCACTAAGTGTTGCAGTTTAGTCACCCTAGAACGCTCCTCGTTTGAACTACAGAATACCCCCACTCTCTTAATTTTCTTTATCTCCATAACACTGGTGCAGGTGTTCTGTAGTTCACAGAGTTGAACTCAGCAGAGCTGATAATGAGATTTTAGCACTGCTGAGTAAGAGAGCATGTCAGGGAATTAGTACTGGTAGCAAACAGGAAATATTTCCTAGCCCTAAAGGTGAATGCACACTTTACAATCTAATTGTACAATTTCCTTTAGATCTACTATCAACTATGTAGTGTAAGGGTCTGACTGATTGGATACATATTGAAAGTATCGCATATGTCTGTCCTCATATTTTAAAGTTGTAGTAAATTTAAATGAGATTGGACACAAATTGTGCTTTCTGATTGTATTGTGTAGGGCCAGCTCAAGATCCTCTTGTAATGGTATATAAGGTCTTACACATAAAGTTTTGACTAAGGGGGGAAGGGAGCTTTTTGTTTTAAAGTGTATCTATCCTTTATTACTAAAATATGATTATGAAAATAGGACACAGGAAGCCAAAACAGGGAAGAACCGATGACCTACCTCATGCACAAAAAATTGCAAAAAAACGTTTATGGAAAATGCTTTCAAGTACATCAGTAACCGTACCAGAGAGCTGGCCCACAGAATCACAGAGAGTCAAATACTACTGGACAGATACATAACATACATACATACATACAGTACTACTTAAAAATGACTTGCCGTTGAGCATATCTGACCACTTCCTTTAACCACTACAGAGCCACGCTATAGCCGAAAGATGGCTACAGCGCAGACCTGAATTGCCGGGGAGAAATCCATGGATGTCCGCCCCTTTGCGCACTCCCCGCATGCACTCACAGCCACCATCTGTGCACTCTCATGCCCGCCGCACGTTGCCTGGGCGTGCCCGTGGGTCGGGCGGACTCGATGTTCGCCGGCGTCCCGCGTTCGCCTAATAGAGAGGCAGAATAGGGAACTGCCAATGTAAACACAGTGGTTCCCCTTTCTGTGAGGGAGGACATGACAGATCTACTGATCCCTGTCATTGGGATCATTTAGACCTGTCATGCCCCTGCCAGCCCAGCCCCCACACAGTTAGAACACGCCTAGGGAACACATTTAACCCCTTGATCTCCCCCTTAGTGTTAACCCCTTCCCTGACAGTGAGATACAGTAATCAGTGGCTATTTTTAGCTCTGACCACTGTTTGAATGTCAATGGTCCCAAAAAAGTGTCAAAAATAAAAATAATAAAAACGCCATAAATCAATTCCCATAGTTTGTAGACACAATAACTTTTGCGCAAACCAATCAATATATGCCCATTGCGTTTTTTTTTACCAAAAATATGTAGAAGAATATATATCTATATACCTAAACTAATGAATCATTTTTTTTTTTGATATTTATTATAGTAAAAAAAAAATTATTTTTTTCAAAATTGTTGCTTATTTTTTGCTTATATCGCAAAAAATAAAAACCGCAGAGGTGATCAAATACCACCAAAAGAAAGCTCTATTTTTGGGAAAAAAAGAACGTCAATTTCATTTGGGTACAACGTCACTTGACCGCGCAATTGTCAGTTAAAGCGGCACAGTGCGGAATCGCAAAAAGTGCTCTGGTCAGGAAGGGGGTAAATCCTCCCGGGGCTGAAGTGGTTAAATAAGCGCACCTAGGCATTATGGCAGCTGAATTACTTTGCAGCAGGTAAAAAAGCCTGTTAATTAAGACCTGAGATGACAATAGTCAGAATGCAAGAAGCCGGGGAATTTTTAGAGTGCATTTTAATTTGCCTTTTTTATTTAAATGGGAATATAACAAACTGTGAAAGATTGACTTTGTCAGATTGTGAAGAATGGACTAAATTAAACTAACCACGATCAGAAAACAGGAGCAGATGTTCATTCAGTGGCTGTATCTTCTTAATGTTTCTGCTTGAGGTGTCTAAGCTCTGATAATGCTCCCTCTTTAATTAAAGTGGAGAGATTGGTATTGTTGTATTTTTCATTTGAAAAAGCTTGGGCAGGCTGGTTGCTAATTTTCTGCAGCGTTTCAACACAAATGAAAGTCAGAATGCCTCCCAGTGCAGCTGAGGCACCATTTCAGTGCAGAGCGTACAAGACTGTCCTGTTATATTCTTCGAACTCCATCAGCGCCAGTCAAGCATGTTTGACACTAATTTCTGTGTTTAGATTTTTTTTATGATCATTTCATTCAGAAGCGCTTCTCTATAGGGACGAAACACACAATAATTATAAAGACTAGAGAAAAATTCTCATAGGAAATCAATTTTTATCAGTTATTAAAAGGGAACTCCACCCTTAAAACAGGATTCTTTATATTTGCAGATCACATCATATTAACAAAGCTGCAGAGAGCCTTGAGACACAGATCTTGTTTTGCTGCTGTATTTACCCACAAATGTTCACAGACTTTAAATGTTGTGTTTAATTCTTTTTCTAGGTATGCATATGTGTGTGCGTATGGGGGGGTGTATGCACATAACCACTAATGACTGACAGCAATGTTAGACATCACTCCCAATGATATTCCAACTTGTCTGTAAATCATTCTCTGATAACGGTCATTTCTGAGAATTTTATTAAGTAAAGTGACCCAATTAGGTACTGGGCAATTGGCTACTATTCAGAATACGAAAAGTCAGAATTTACCTCTTACTATGATAGCATGTGTATCATTTGTTCACATACAATCATTCTGATGATGCAAAGATGAAACGTCACTTATCCTATAAAAAGCTGGCTATATAACCAGCATTACCATCCTGCCCTAGACATCAGCTCAGAACTGTACTATAGTAATTATAAACCTGCTGAGCTATTAAATTGTTTGTTAACCCAATGCACAATTAGCAGCATGCTTTTGCTTTTTAAATTATCCCTCTGTATCCCCTAAAATACCTGTTTGATAATGCCAGGTCATGACTTCCCCCCGAGTGCTGACTCCCCCTGTATATAGCTTTTTTGAGAGCCCCGTGGTCTATGCAGGCTATGTCACTCCCAGCTCTCCTATCTCCCATGTGCCTTCAACTCTCCCCTCCTTCCTCTCGTAGCTTCTCCTCTCTGCTCTCATAATTAACTCTAAAAGCTCCGATTTCCTCTGTATTAGAAGAATAAGTTCCCCGTGTCAGTGTTATATCAGAAATATTCTTATCTATATAAATAACACAGCACAGCTCTGTCAGCAGCAGTGCTCAGCCCCACCCTCAGGAGTTCTGAGCTGAGAGAGAAAAGCTGAAAAATGACAACTGATCCTAATAAGAAGGTGTGTTATCTATACAGAGAAGTATATATATGTTATAACACAGACACAGGGTAACTTCTTTTTATAATACAGAGTGGATGGGAACTTTTTATACAAGTGGCTTAACAAACACTTTAAAAACATTAGGGGGAATTACCTAAGAGTGGTGCAAGCACAAGCTTGCACCACTCTTCTAAACGTAAAAGTTGGGGCAGATGCTGCTCCTAAATAAAAATGGGATGCTAGCAGCAGTCTACTGGGTATTCCCATTTCTGTTTGGCCATGATGAATGTGACCATTGTTTGCCATAGTATATATTTGATTGCAGTTTATGACTTAATATTAAGATATTTTAAGAGCCCACTAGTCAACAAAGCATAGTTCGGCACAATCTTAAGGCTTTAATGTACACTGGATGTTTTTTTAAACCTCTCCTGAACGATTTAACTTGTCAGATGGTAACCAACGTCCATTTTGCGCCTTTACATGCCGCGTTTAGCCGCGTTTGCGTTTAGAAGCGTTTTTTTTAAATAGCCAAAAATGTATCTCCATTAAAAACGCCTGTAAATGAAACGTAGCTAAATGTGAGTTTACATGCGTTTACAAGCTGTTGCAGGCATTTGATTGAACATCAATCCTGAACACATTTTTTTGCTTTCCAAAAAATGCTTCTAAACGTAACTGCCTAGAAACGGCTATAAACGACCCTGTGTACATGTACTGATAAGATAGCATAGAGGAGAGTTCGGGGGCAGCCGAAAAAATGCCCAACTGCTCCTAAACATCCGTTTAGCAGCAGAAGTGTACATGAAGCCTAACAGTACCTAGTGTTGGATTTAAAGGTGAACTATATGCAGTTATAAAATACACAAATTAATGCACCTTAAAGTTTTTTTTTTTTTAATGCAAGCAGTGTAAGCACCTACATTTGACCTGGTCTAAGCCTTCTGCAGTCCCTGTAGAGCAGGGCTGGAGTGTGAGAAGAAGCAAAATTAGAAGCCAATCAGTTCATGTCCTGACAAGAAGTATACTGATAGAAAGAGAGAGCAGAGTGACAGAGGTCAGCTCATTATGCACTGCTTTACCTCTCATTAAAGCGGTTGTCTTCCCAGAAATATAAAATATAAAAAAATAAAAACCTGCAAGACAATAGCATAATGAGCTAGTATGCACAGCATACTAGCTCATTATGAAATACTCACCTTGAAATGAAGATCCAACCGGGCTGCTCGGTCCCCTCTGAGGCAGCGGACATCTTCCTTCGGATCTTGCTTCCAGGTACGCGGCTCCGGCGCTGTGACTGGCCGGAGCCGTGAGACGTCACTCCTGCACATGTGCGCGGGACCCATCTTTCTGGCAAGGTCCGGCCCTATTGCCGGGCCTTTGCCGGGACATACATGGTGCATGCGCCATAACGCCGCAGCTGATTAGAGGGGGAATATCTCCTAGACCGTACAGGTTTAGGAGATATTCATTTTACCTAAAGGTAAAAGTAAACAAATTGGGTAGACAACCGCTTTAACCAGTCAAAGGCTGAGGGAGGACAACAGTTCAAACAGGCCGTTTATTCCCATGTTGTATTTTCAAGCCAACAAGCTTTTATTTATTGACCAAAGTAAATCCCTTCACACCACACTCCTCTGATGCATTTCTCCGCAACTGGGGTTTGTTCATAGAGGCAAAGAGGAAGAGGATTGAATGATGATGGTCATCAGACTGAGGAAATCTGCTTGAAAGTCTCTGGATTAAGGCTGAGTTTACATATATGTGAATTGGATGTGGGTTTCCCTGCATCCAATTCACATGACAGGTAAGTGTGACCGGCTCTCAATGGAGCCGGTTCACACATGTCCAGGGCAGACGCGGTCCGGATTGAAAGAGGGCCCGGTGCGTGTTTGGGTCTGGTTCAGGTGAAATTCAGGCAAAAATTCAGACCTGAATCACACCTGAACCGTTAAACAGATCGCTGCCGCACATGTGTGAACCCAGCCTGAGGCTGGGTTCACACCTATGTGAATTGAATGCGGCTTACACCACATCCAATTCACAGGACACTTGAAAACAAGTTGTTTCAATGTGTCCAGATCACATCTGTGCGATGCAGTCGTGTGCGTTTTCTGTGCGGTTCGAATTCCAGCCCCACTTTGTTCAATTGGAACGCATCTAATTCGGAGCTGTGTTCCGCATTGAACAGGGATCTTTCCCCCTCCTCACTGCACCTCCCCCCACCCTCCCCTGTCAGCCGATGCACTGTGAGATCAGACAGGAGACGCTGAACAGCAGCCCCTGTCCTTCTCACAGGCATCGGAGCTGGAATTCGCACCGGACTGGTGTGAATCCAGCTTTAAGGTAAATATTACAGCATAATTTGGTTTTGTTATTTTATCTTTTAATAGGCCATTTATTTCTGGCTTGGTATTTTTGGCTTGCTTTTCATTTTAATATTATAGGCATTTAATAACAAAAAAAAAACTGTGCAGCACCAATTCAAATGCAATAGTCCATAAATGTGAAAAATAATATGAAGAGTCTTCCAGTTTCCATATACTTGAGCAATTATTGGCTCTTAGGAAGTTCTATGTGCTTGTGTTAATTCCTCTTATATGTTTCCTTAAAAGTCAGATTGTGCTCTCACCTGAATCGATTGACCTCACAATCATGTATGGTCAAAATAGCGCTTTTTAGTAATCACTCTTGCATATCATCCTCTTCTAATACTGTAGAACCAATCAAACAATAATCCATGCTGTAACGTGTACTTCGAACAATTCTTCAATACCTCCTCTTCCACTCAAAGTGCATGTAAGATAAAAAAGACATAGAAGGGTTGATTTACTAAGGCTCGATTCACACAGGGATGATCCGACTTCAGCGCTTCTTTGCTAGACGATTTCAGCGCGACTTTCAGGGCGACTTCAGCGCAACTTAGGGCGAGTTACAACACGACTTATGCCAGGCGATATTGCCCAAATAAATTCTAATCTTTTCACTGACAAAATTGCTTGCATTAAGATGGGGGATCGGGCTTTGAATTGCGTAGGAACCTTTTTTTGAAGTCGGAGCGACTCAGTAGCGTACATTAAGACGGCTCCCATTCATTTCAATGGGATTTGACGTGTCAAGCAACTTGGGGCGCCCTGTATGAATGGGCACTTAAACTGGAGAGTGCAGAATCTGGTGCAGCTGTGCATGGTAACCAATCAGCTTCTAACTTCAGCTTGTTCAATTAAGCTTTGACAAAAAAAAAACCTGGAAGCTGATTGGATTCTATACATAGCTGCACCAGATTATGCACCTGCCAGTTTAGTAAATCAACCCCATAGTGCCTTACCCTTAAAGCAACACCATTTTTTTTTTTTAATTATAATACTCACATAAAAATATATTGATCATGCCTTTATTTGTTAATGAAAATGAATGTGCAGTGTGTACCACCTTTATCAGATGTGCCTTCACCTGGTCCCTTTATTTGCCAGCTCTAATAAACTCAAGATATTCCTTTATGACAGTGGTTCTCAACTCCTGTCCTCGGGACCCAATAACAGGCCAGGTTTGCAGGATAACTGAAATACATCACAGGTGATATCATTTGCTGCTCAGTGATTGCAGTATTCTAGTCTGCATCTCCCCAAGGTAATACTTAAAGTCTGTCTGTTGGTGGGTCCCGAGGACTGGAGTTGAGAACCACTGATATAGGGGTATCTTGATTTTAATTTGAATTAGTGCTGCACTGTTTTTTGGTTATTAAGTATTGTAACACATTTATATTTGATTGTGGTAGAGTGCTAGTGCTAAGATAATTCATAGCAGTTGTCCAAAATGCAAGTTGTAGTATCCGCGCTCCCAAAACTAAAATATGTAATTATAATTGGACTAAACCACAAGCTGCTAAGCATATAATGGATACACGCCAAAAAATAGGAATCGTTAATGTTCTGCAGCGCTTGTAAATAAGTTCATTATTAAATGCAATATTTGAAATGGAAGTTCATAAAAAAAGTTCATTATGCACAATTTCTTATATGCATGCGTAGTAGGCTCTCAGTGTGGAGTCCAAAGATTCCAAAGTCCAAGATTAAAAAGTGAGATCCCAGTATATGAATGAGTAGTTTGTGCGTTTAAGGAAAGATGAAAAACACCACAGTGTGCACACCACCTTTACCAGCTGAATGTGTGACCCCTAATCAATGGCGGTCTCCCATAGGTGTTGTATGTCCAGTGGTTAGGTGTGTGATGTTTATCACCGAAATCCTGATGTACGGTTCCGCACGCACACGAGACTCACGCCTATCAGCTGGACACGTTAGACAGAACCAGAGGGATCAGAGGCAAACCAGTGGCAGACGGCCGATGCATGCCAGGTTCTTTTAAACACATGTGAGTGTAAAGTTTTTATTTAATAAAACATCATTGTTGATTTTACACTATGGGAGTTTATATATTTTTCCATGATTGACGGACGATGTGCAACATGGATTGGGAGTGAAATTGTGGAGCAGAGCCCATGCACACAGAAGGAGGGATCCAATCAGAAGGGTTGATGTGCAATATGGATTGGGAGTGATATTGTGGAGCAGAGCCCATACACACAGAAAGAGGGATCCAATCAGAAGGGTCGGCAGACGGCCATTATAGGACACACAACATCAGATTGCATGTAAGCGCAATATCATTAGGAACATAGGCTGCCATTTGAAAGGTTTTATACTATGGTCATCTTATGCCTTTCTGGGTAACGGGCGGGATTTGCTTACACCGTGGATAAAGTGGAACGTACATCAGGATTTCGGTGATAAACATCACACACCTAACCATTGGACATATAACACCTATGGGAGACCGCCATTGATTAGGGGTCACACATTCAGCTGGTAAAGGTGGTGTGCACACTGAGGTGTTTTTTATCTTTCCTTAAAAGCACAAACTACTCATTCATATACTGGGATCTCACTTTTTAATCTTGGACATTGGAATCTTTGGACTCCACACTGAGAGCCTACTACGCATGCATATAAGAAATTGTGCATAATGAACTTTTTTATGACGTTCCATTTCAAATATTGCATTTAATAATGAACTTAATTACAAGCGCTGCATAACATTAATCATTTCATAGCAGTTCACAAGACACATAATAATTTTTGTTCAACATTATAGGCATTGTAAACCCGTGCCTATAGGAGCAAAGACAAAAGGGTGGCTTTTCCTCTATGGATAAAAATGCAACAAACAGACCCAAGGTGCTCATAGAATGGGCTAGCAGTTTTATGTGGTAGTAACATGCATCCTTTTGACCTAGTCCCATGCTGCATGCAATCTGATTGGAGAGAGAGCCCCCATAGTCCTTCTCCTTTCTCTGACATGGGCCGCAGAAGTGGCTGCGTCATCTCCCTTGGCCTGCCGCATTATTGTCTCCATCCTATGAGCGGCCATCTTCCTGGTGGGCTCCAGCCTTACTACACACCACACTGAAGTGTGCCTTCACCAGCAGCTGGTTCCAATGAGCCTTCGTGTGCTTTCAGCCTGTTTCCATCACAAGTGCTGGGCCCTTCATTTAACATTTGAGGCTGGGTGAGACTTGGGTTTTTACCTTTTAAATTAGACTGTGTCGTCTACACAAGACTGTGTTGTTATCAAGACTGTGTGCTTTATCTATGACCACATAATAAATGTTACTTCATGGTTTATATGGAAGCAAGTTTTATTCATGTATTCATCATCCTCCAATGTATCTACTTGTTTTTCATGAATACCCTGACTTTGCCTGTGTGCAGCATATAGCCTTTATGTTTTTTGTTTTCCTCTATAGATATCCTTTACACGTTGTCCATCATCAGTAGAAACACACTTATTTAATTTAAAAGTATTTACACATTTTAACAATACTGTATGCTAAATCTGGTTGGGTAAAGCAAGATAATGTTGTGTGTTAAAGAAATATCTAGGTATGGATATATTTACATAGTTACGTCCAGCTTGAACCAGTTTGTAACTATGATATATAATACCATACATGTGGTTTCCATATGAAAGCTGGAAATCACTGTAGTAGGCACAGTTACTACAGTGATCTCCACTAGCTTCCAGTTCCTATGTCAAGCAGCTGCCCTGCTGCTTTCTAACCACAGGAGGTCACTCTCTCAGCATGGATGCTGTTTTTTGATGATGTCATTGTTTTGCCTCTCGAGTCTCTACCTCATCCAATCAGAGAACACTGTGCATGCATTTAGGAATTGCAAAGTGTTCTTGGAATGGCAACTGTGTCGAGTGGTTAACTTCCTCTATTCACAATGCTGCAGGGCAGCCACTTGGTACAGGACCCAAAAGCTAGTGGAGACCATTGTAGTAGCGGTGCCTCCTACATAATGTGCCAGGTATGATATATGCATAGTTACAATAGGGTTGCCACATCATCCCTTTAATCCAGGACACATCTGAATTACACAGGTTCTGAGGCTAATTTAATGCAGATGAGGCACCAAGTGAGTTTAATTACCACCTTAATCAGCCACAGAACCTGTGTAATTAATATGTGTCCTGGATTAAAGGGATGTTGTGGCAACCCTAAGTTACAATGGTCCAAGCTGGACCAATATATCTAAATATAATATATATATATAAATCTGTAAAAATATCCATACCTGGTGTAGTGAACCCCAGAGATAAGGAGCATTTTCACCTGATCACTTGACCTCCCCAAATATGTATACCATTCCCCAGCATGCTCAGTGGCCAGTAAAACTCCTATTGATTTGGCTGAGAAAAGTATTCATATTGATAACTCAGTTTCACTGCAGCTCATCATATTAATGCACCTACTAACAAAAGGGAGGAACTACAGCTATACCTGAGCTTAGGGGAAAACCCAAATGATCACTAAGAGTACAAATTAGCCAGGTTACCTACAACCCAGCACAGCTAAATTTACCTGTAGCCCCTGTTTGAGACAAGGGTGCTACACTGGAATTCATCTTGAAGGTGGTAATGCCAGCAGAAGGTGTTACCTGTAAAATCCGGTGATGGAGATTTACCATTGACAGTTTTGAAAATGTATTCTGGGTCTTAAAATGGATTTCCGCCCAAAAGTGGAACTTCCGCTTCAAGCGGAAGTGACCCCCCGACATGCCACAATTGGCATGTCATTTTTTTTGGGGGGGGGGGTGCAGCTCGGACCCTGTTTTGACTGGGTCTGAGCTGCACTTCCTGTCCTGGTGCTGCAGAACAGAAAGGAAGTTCAACTTCTCCCCTCCCACCCAGCGATCTTCTCTTAGACATCACAGGTCCCAGAAGATGCGCAGGTCGTTCACAAAGCCAGGGGCCCACACTTGTGATGCCGGTGCCACTGAGGGGAGGGGGAGAAGAGCGAGCCTTCAGAAGGCCGCATCGCTGGAGCCTGGGACAGGTGAGTGTCCAATTGTTAAAAGTCAGCTGCTGACTTTTAACAGTGTGGAACTCCGCTTAAATCAGGAATACAACAATGGTGTTGACATTACAGTCAGCCATAACGTAACAATTTTTAATGAATTCTATTTGCTATGGACTATTGCATTTTATATGTTTCCTTTTTGCTTTGTTTAAAGTGAAAGAGTCTTGATAAAAATAAGAGTGCTGCAATTACATATTAGAAGCTCACCAGCTGTTATCCTGGTCCATAAGCTTTGCTGGTTACTAACCTAAAACAAGAATAAAGCCAGTAAATCTAGAACTCCCAACCTGTAAAGTAGGAGAATCAGCATAACAGTAAATCAACCTCCACAAGAAGTCAGCTATGGTGGGTCTCCTAAATCTGGCATGACAGGTTCATTTAAAAATATATATATATCAGGTGTGCACCAAGGCTGACTCATTATTTGTTATGCATTAGTCAGATTTTAGTTATCCATGATTAAGCAGCATTTTTTCTCCTAGCAGCAAAGAGGATACATTATGCACTTCCTGGCAGAATATGCACAAGCTAACTGTGTGATTACAATTATAATTGAAATATATTCTGTGTTCATTAAGAATTGCATTGATTGGGATTGAGATCTTCTATGGTCTTACTTTGCTGTGAAATGGTTAATATCTAAACAGGTGCAACATACACACACTTACATACAAAGATTCCACAGCTGATCTTTACTGTTGTGACGACGCGTAACCAAAGTGCGCCCCTCCTGGTAAATGGTTGCCTGCAGCATTTTTCACTTGGCTGTTCTTGTTTGCTCCAAACTGTATCATGGCAGCTTTCCAGTATCCTGCGCCAATTATTCTTAGCACTTTTACATTAGCTTAATTGGTTCCTGTTCTCAGGGGTTGAATTTATTAGTCTGCTCTCTGTATTTACAGAACAGAACAGAGGGACAGGGATTAGTGTAAGCAGTCCTGGGCAATTGAATGCTTGGAATTCTTGTTCACGCAGCACTTTACCTTCCGTCTGGTCACTGTTTGTGTTTTGTTTTCCTTTAGAATTCTCTATGTGAAGTTGCAATGTAAAGCTCTATAAAATAAGGCTACAATATTTTCACTAAAACCAAATGTTAATAGAAGTGATTGTAAGTGCAGTCACCATCTGACAACAATAATGGGTAACTATGGTCAAAATGTGAAGTTATAGATTCATTGCTACACTTTATTTCAACTATTTCTATCCTACTCCTATTATTTTGTATGTTCTTGAAGTTTGATCTTTGTAAAGATCCCTACACAGTGGAACCTTGGATTGCGAGTAACGTGGTCAACGAGCGTTTCGCAATACGAGCAGTTTTTTTTTTAAAATTCTGACTCTGTTTGCGAGTGGTGTCTCGCATAACGAGTAAAAATTTGCCTTTTTGCATGTGATACCACATGTGGCCAGGTTTTCAGGGGCGCTGGTGAGCCTCGGAGGCGGCTGGAAATTTGTGGAATTCTCGGAATTCCTTGGAAATACCAAAAGTGTAAACACTTTCCGAGCATTGCCGAGTGATCCCGACGTTTTAGAGGCTATTCGCCCCTGAAACTGTGGTCATATACAGTACTGCATAGACAAGCCGTGACTGTGGAACTAGTTTAAAAACAAATGTGAGGCGCAAAGAACGGAATATAGCAAACCTGCCTAATGTAGCATGTACTATGATATAAGCACATATACCATATTAATAAAATAAGTGATAAGCAAGGAATTCTTACGATGAAAAAGTGACAGTGACATTACAAGGAAGTCCAAAGATAGTAGTCCATGAATATGACACCAGAGGCAGCCTTCAGGGGTGGACTGGATCCCAAGTCCACCAGAACTGTAGGGGAAACACAAGCAAAGAGAGGCGCCTCTAAGTGCAATACATAGGATAATTTTATTGTAAATGGTTAAAAACACTCACATGGGTAAGTGGTATAAAAGCACAACAGCCATCTTAAAAGAAGCAGGGGGGAAGCCTATCAAGCCGAGGAGTCAGGAGAGCAAGAGCGCTGTATTGTAGTCCTCGAATCTTCACCACCTGTGATGGAAAAAGCCGGCTTCAGGCCTTATGTAAAGCCTGCGCTTTTATTCAGCACAAGCAAAAGTCCTTCAGTGTAAAGGGTAAAACCTATCCAAAATCTCATTTTTTTAATTGTTAATTGGATTTTGTTGTGTATGGCCTCTCTTGCCCGTGTGGCCTGGTATATGTTGGCCAGACTACACGCGCCCTCAGGTGTCGTTTTGGCCAGCATAGAAGAGCCATAGAGGGTGGTAAAGACCACCGCAGCGTACCCCAACATTTCTTGGAGACACATGATAGGTCTACCAGTGGTCTTTCAGTTTGGGTGATTGAACAAATACCCAGAACTCTCCCAGTAGCCGAATGGTTCAAAAAACTGTGCAATAGGGAGACATTCTGGATCTACACTTTGGATGTTCTCTTGCCCAGGGGCCTCAATGAATGTATTGAGGTCTCCACCATCTTATCATTTTTTGTTCTTTAGAGGTAGCTTCCCTTTAGTTTATTACATTAGTTCTTTATACCATATCCTTTTAATCACATTCACCCTTTTGATATACGTGTGTGCATGCACATGCACACATATATACACACTGCCGTCAGACCTAGTGTTTATATATTTTTTGTGGTTCTTGATCTCTTATGTTCACTACGAGATTATTTATCCTCCTAACTTATTAGTACCCTTTCCTTCTTTATGTCGACAGTTATTCTGATGTTTTTATAAGTGCCAGAATCGCCTATTACATGTGTCCTTTTGTTGAGCTAAACGCTTTTAAATAGTACACATTTTTATTTTTTATTTTTGTTTGCATTGGATATGCTGTTTTAATCAGTCTTTAATGTCTTTATGGGTTTCTATTAGTTGTGCTGCTCTCGTTCATGCCCTGCGGACTCTTGTATTTTAGCTTTAACATGTTGCTATCATCTGTCCTTGTGTTGTTCTTGTCCCCTTTTATTTATATTTTTTATACTCTTTTTTTTTTTTTAGTTTCTGCAACATACTTTTCATTGATATTGCTATTGTTTAAATTGGCCCATTTAGTGCTTTGCTTGGATGCTTTTGCACTAGACGTGTTGCCCCTCCCCCTGTAGCCAGCCGCTATATAACATATGGAAAGTGGTGGACCGGAATCTCTGCAGCCCTCCTGCTCCCCCTATGCCTGATGAAGTGGCACAGGCAACCCACGTCATCGGAACCTGCCAGCCAAGGAAATGCGTCGCAGACCTATGATGCCATCAGCCCTGGACAGCCCTGTATGCCACCCAAGCCTCACTTTCAGTCCGCTCTGAAGCCGGCTTTTTCCATCACAGACGGTGAAGATTCGAGGACTACAATACAGCGTTCTTGCTCTCCCGACTCCTCGGCTTGATAGGCTTCCCCCCTGCTTCTTTTAAGACGGCTGTTGTGCTTTTATACCACTTATCCATGTGAGTGTTTTTAACCATTTACAATAAAATTATCCTTTGTATTGCACTTAGAGGCGCCTCTCTTTGCTTGAGTGACTGTGGAACTAATTAACCGAGTTTACATTGTTCCCTATGGGGAAACTTGCTTTGATATATGAGTGCTTTGGATTACAGGCATTCTCCTGGAACGGATTATGCTCGTAATCCAAGGTTCCACTGTACTTCCTTGAATCCTGTGACATGTATTCACTGTGATAACTATATAAGCAGAACTGTGCTAACCTGTGTGAGATAAATGCATAGAGAAACAATGAGGATGATTTACTAAAACTGTAGAGTGCAAAATCTGGTGCAGCTCTGCACAGAAACTAATCAGCTTCCAGTTCTTTTTGTCAAAGCTTAATTGAGCAAACTGAGATTGGAAGGTTGATTGGCTACCATGTACAGCTGCACCACATTTTGCACTTTCCAGTTTTAGTAAATCAGTCGCAGTGTAACTGTTTCTGGTTAGAAACTGACAGCTTGCTGAATCATGTGCTACCACCAAACTCAGAAAGGAATGTATGCAGTTAATAGCTAATTAACTTAGGGCAGTGATGGTGAACGTTGGCACCCCAGATGTTTTGGAACTACATTTCCCATGATGCTCCACTACACTGCAGAGTGCATGAGCATCATGGGAAATGTAGTTCTGAAACATCTGGGGTGCCAAGGTTCACCATCACTGCCTTAGGAAATAGCAGGAGTGCGCATGGTAGTATGGAAGAGTTTGGAAGTTAGTTGAAGTATCTAGGGCTCCTGAGCATTAAAAATGGTGCTGCTTGTCTAGTGGCCAGCCAGACAACAATGGCGCTCAAGAGAGTTCCAGTGTATGTGCATGCAACTATGTCTCTGACAGCTACTCTTAGATGAGCTTATATGGGGCTAAGGGCTTCCTCCCTGAAAACATATCACAGTCCTGGGTGTCTGAGCAGCCAATCGCCAAGCACCTATATGGTAATGTGAAACCAGAAGAATGGTTTCTTTACCAGCGCAGTGGAATAATATAAAAATATATATATGTGGCGCTGCCCGTGTCACCGAAAAAAAAATACTGTAAATCACATTAAGCCGAAATAAACTATACCGCGCTACTATATAAATTGCATGATTATTATGTGCAATGAATACAAAATTGGGCAAATGGCAAATAATGGCCAAAATTTCAGTGCAAAAGTGTAAAAGTGCAATAGTGCAAACTGTCTCTTTATATAAGTCCATGTGCATTTGACCACACTTTAAACTGTATCATGAAATTGATATCAATAAACAGAAAAGTCCAATGCGAAGTGATCATGAAATTAACTGTGTTCCAATGTGACTATGGACTGGATCTTCCGATTTCCCTTGAATGACAACACTCCTTCACCAAACACCCGGTGTCACACCCTACTCACCAGAAACAATTGATCCCCATTACAGGGATCAAGAGCGCTTGTCAAAACCAATATCCTCCAAATGGCTTGTGTCTCCTTTGGGTGGAAATGGACCAACCAACGAGCCTCAGGGAAGTGGAGGGTGGTGTGAAAAATAAGAGGGGGGACTTTTTGGCACTGCAAGGTCACCAGGTTACTCTCACAGTCCAGGGGCTGAATGTTCATATCCACAAAGTTAAACTCATCCTGTCTTATAGGTCCCAAGTAGAGTTGAGCGAACACCTGGATGTTCGGTGGGTTCGGCCAAACTTCGCGAAAAAGTTTGGGTTTGGTACCGAACTTTACCCCCAACCCCATTGAAGTCAATGGGGACCCGAACTTTTCGGCACACAAATTACTGTAAAAAAGTCCTGGAAAGTGCTAGAGGGCTGCAAAAGGAAGTAAAATGATTTTAGAACAATAATCTGTCCCTTACAGCAACAGCAGGAACCTGACCCTATAGAACTAGAAGATGATTTTAGAACAATAATCTTTCCCTCTAAGCAGTAGACTCTACCTAGTCCAGTCACATTGTTCTGTAATGCAGGATGAGATGTTATTAGATCTGCAATCTGTCCCTAAAAGCAGTAGTAGTAATCTCTACCTAGTCCACAATCAGATCGTTCTGTAATGCAGGATGAGATGTTATTATATCTGCAATCTGTCCCTCACAGCGCCGGCAGCATCCTCTCCCTATACTAGCCAGAGAGCATGTGACATGCAGCACTAAGTGACTCCAGCTTATAAAGAGGCTGGGTCACATGATGCACTGGCCAATCACGGCCATGCCATTAGTAGGCATGGCTGTGATGGCTTCTAAGGGCAAACCAGTGAAAAGCTTGTTGATTGGCTGCCCTGCAGCTATTCAACAGGCGGGATCAAATAATTAAACCCTGAACCCAAACCCAAACTATTTTTCAAATGTTCGGGTTCAGGTCCGGGTCACGGACACCCCAAAGTTCGGTACGGACCCGAACTTTACAGTTCGGGTTCGCTCAACTCTAGTCCCAAGTACCTATAATTTGGTAGAAATAAGTCACATGCTCTCTTGAAAGTATTACGCTACCCCTAGATCAGATCAGTAATTCTGCTTTTTTTCTGATTTTGTATTGCAGTATAGTGCTTTATCCATTCTAGTCTAATCTCAAGTATTTATTCTAAACAGCACTGAGGTTCAAGTCACTTCTCACATAGACACCTGTCACTCAAAAAAAGCTTTTTTCAGGCAGATTTGGGTGTTTTTGGCCCCATAGACTTAAATAAGTGTCTGAAAAAAGGCTTGGAAATACGTGTTTTTCAGACATTCTCATAATAAAAGTCCATGGGGCCAAAAACGTGCAATCTTGCTCCAACAAAGTTCCTGTGAGGCATGTTGCTTCTAAAGCATGAGAACAAAATGCAAAAAAGCACAAACTTCTTTAAAATGATCTGAATACAATATGTTCAAGTGCAAATATAGCCTAAATAAAAATGCTCAGTTCAAACTGACCTCAATCACCAAATGAATGCTGCATGACATAGAAGTTACTGCTTCTTTGTATCCATTATGTAAGATTGTGCTATTGGGAAATTGCTGTTATTTATGAAAAGGGATGTGTTTTAAATTGCTGTAATGCTTGCAACACTGTGCTCCACTAAAATGCTTGCGATACAATTGGACATATTTATTTGATCAATTTTTTTTTTATAAAGAATATGAGACTTTGCTGATCTAAATTCAGCAAAGAAAAGGGATGTTTTTGCCCTGAACAGCCCTGGAACATACAAGAGATCTGCATGTCCTAGATTTACCTTCTTAGTGTCATTTTCTTTCTATACATCAAGCTAGATTTTCAGAATGAAAGCTTGCGGTTGCTGAAGGTCAGCTCCAACCTTTCCATAACTGGTCTGATTACCCATTGTCTCTCACAATAAAATTGTATAGGCTTCACTTTGGTGATTGAATGATGTCTAGACAACCTGCTTTAGGATATTTGCAGTCCTAGCCTTGTCTCAGTGGTAGTATTTAAAAAACAGGCGCATTGTGTGTGGGTTTTATTTCCTCACATTCTAAAGCAAAAGTTGCAGTTTAATAAAGTCTTTACTGAATATAGGTATTGTATGGGGATTTCATGGGCTGTTGTATATCAAATGGTGACAATAACTTAACATGTATAACTGGGACAGTGTGCGCCTGCAGGAATTAAATTGTGTTGACTTCATTTTCTGTGCTAGCGGTATGTACGATAATTTTCATTACAACAAATGACTTCCCACATGGCTGTTTGGAGTAGTTTTCCCAATTATATGAACCTCTTGTAACATATTTCTCTGTCGACTAAAGTTTAATGGAGGGCTGCAAATGGAAAAAAAAATACAAAATCACAAGACCCTATCCTAATACATGGCAGCTGGAGATTGAGAGATCAGCTCTTCTCTTTTGGAAGAAACATTTTTCTTTTCTGTAGATTGGTTATAAGTGATTAGGTAACCCATACTGTATATATAAGCAAATCAAGAACCGCCAAGGAGTTAAATTATTATATAAACATATATGTGGCAATATTGCGCACAGCAGATATTGTAGGCATAGTGACAATCCTTGAGGGGTTCAATGACTGTTTAAGCAACAGCATGATTATGTAACTCACACAAGAAATTCTAAGCATGTTAACTATCAGTTAACTATCAGTGAAGATATAAACTTACATGGCAACTGGTCAAGTGCATTTAACCACTTGCGGACCACCCACCATAAATAAACTGTGGCAGGGGGGCCGTTCTGCACCAGATAACGTACCTAGTACGTGATCCGGGACTTACGGGTCTGGAGTGTGCACACACGCCACCGCTGGCCCGCTCCTGCTGTGATTATACACAGCGGGAGCTTATTGCTGGATACTGCAGGCATCGATGTCCGCTGGAACCTGCCGATCCTTCGATTATACACAGCGGGAGCTGATTAGCGGATAATGCGGACATTGATGTGTGCCGGCACCGGACGATCCTTCGGTACAGAGGGAGACAAGGCAGATCGCCATTCTGTCAGAACGGAAGGCATAGATCTGCACCAAATAATGTACCCAGTATGTGATCTGACACTTCCGGGTCTGGAGTGTGCACGTGCTCTGCCACTGGCCCGCTCCTGCTGTGATTATACACAGTGGGAGCTGATTGGCAGATACTGCGGACATCGATGTCTGCCGGCACTCGCCGATCCTTCAGTACAGAGGGAAAGCAGCGATCTGCTTATGTAATTAAGGCAGATCGCCGCTCTGTCAGTATGGAAGGCATAGATCTGCACCAGATAACGTAACCAGTATGTGATTCAACACTTACTGGTCTGGAGTGTGCACATGTGCCGCCACTTGGCCGCTCCTGCTGTGATTATACACAGCGAGAGCTGAATGGCGGATAGTGAAGTGGTAGGGATGCTTTTCTCCACTTCCACATAAGACTGCTTGTATATAATCCTTTGGACACAGTGACTGGGCTGATAACAACTGTGCGCACACAATTATTTGTTTTTTAACTCTTCAATAACCCCTGATGTTAAGCCCTTTGCAGCCAGTGTCATTAGTACAGTGGCAATGCATATTTTTAGGCACTGATCACTGTATTAGTGTAACTGGTCCCCAAAAAGTGTCAAAAATGTATGTTAGTGTCCAATTTGTCTGCTGCAATATCACAGTCCCACTCTAAGTCGCTGATCGCCGCCATTACTAGGTAAAAAAAAAAGTTGACAAATTAAAAAATATTCTATAGTTTGTAGACACTATACCTTATGCACAAACTGATCAATATACACTTCTTGGGATTTTTTAGCCACAAAAATGTAGCAGAATACATATTGACCTAAACTGATGAAGAAATTTGATTTTTTTTATTGGGTATGTTTTATAGCAGAAAATAAAAAATATTCTCTTTTACTTTTTCAAAATTATTTTGTAAAATAACGCAGTGACGTATAGCAAAAAATGGCCTGGGCATGAAGGGGAGTAAATCTTCCAGAGAGCAAATGTTTAAAGGGGAATTTCACTCCCCCTTCCTTACATTTTTTCACTGGATTATGCACAAAAAAATATTCAAATGTACACCAATCCAGAAATGTTCTATACTTTTCTGCTGCAGCATACCTGGTCCAGTGCTCCCACCCTCCCAACCCATCTTCTTCTTTAGCGTTATTGGGAGCCAGTTGTTGTTTTTTCCAGGTTCTTGCAGCCAGCACCCTGATGAAGCACTGCAGAGCATGCACTGTAGATTACCCTGAGACCACCTGGGATGCATAACATGGGTGTCCCAGGAGGCTGCAGGCAACTGACTTGTCATTCTTGCCTAGGTGAGAATCCAAGAAATGCAGGAATGTGTTCCCTGGAAAAGATATTTAAATAAAAATACTAAAATAACATGCAATTGTTGGAGCAGAGGGAGCTAGGGCTGCAATGCAGAAAAGTGAGTGGAGAGATTGAAGTTCCGCTTTAAAGTGGACCTTTCAGTAGCTTTACAAGTTTGCAAAAGTAGATTTCTGGCAATTGAGGGCAACAGAAAAACTCTCAAAAAAGGCTGCTCCTTTTAGCCTAAAAAGCAGTTCATGAGTTTCACTCTGTGACTTTGTCTAGACTGAGGTGAAGTCATTTGTTTGCTGCAGGTAAGGCTCCTTTCACACCGGAGCTGCCCGAGCGTTAGCGGTAAAACACCACTAATTTGCATTGCTTTACCGCTTGTTATAGTGGTGCTATTGTGCCGCTATTCGGGCGGCGGCGGTGCGCTCTTAACCCCCCTACAAGGGGTTAAACGGGTTAAAACTGGCGGTTTGCAGCGCTCCCGAAGCAGTGTTCAGGCGCTTCGGAAGCGCTGCCCCATTGTTTTCAATGGGCAGGGGCGGTATGGGAGCGGTGAATACACCGCTCCCACACCGCTGCAAAGATGCGGCTTGCAGGACTTTTTTTACCGTCCTGCAAGCGCACCACCCCAGTGTGAAAGCACTCTGGCTTTCACAGTGGGTTGTATTGGGGGGCGTTTTTCAGGAGCTTTTTAGTCGTTATTTTTAGCGCAAAAGCACCTGAAAAATGCCTTGGTGTGAAAGGGGTCTAATAGATTGCATTTTCTCAGTCTCCTTTCCTTTCAGATTGCAACTCTGTAGCTTTGTAGCAAGTAATGAGGCTGCAGCATGGGCTGATCTTTGTCAGACATCTGTGAACACAGCCAAGAACTGCACAGGCACCATGATTTACATGACTCTGTCATCTTAGCATCCAGAGTCAATGCTGATGATGGACAATATCTGAATAAAGAGGGTGCCATTCTTACAAAAAAGCAGGCAAAGACATTGACAGAGGGAGAACTGTGATCTCTGCCAAAAGTTAATGAATACATTATTCAGCCTATCTGATGCTAGGTTACTTATGCTAATCCTCTCTAAATATTGCTTTTTTTTTTTTTTAAAGAATTGTATTGTATAGAAATTGATTGCACTAAACAATCGCCTTCATCGAAAAGGAAGAGTGATCAGACACGGCAATAAACTTCATTGAACTTGGACAAATGATTTTATTTCTTTGTTGTGACGAACGATTGCCTTTGAGAGAAAGAAAACATGAAGTGATCAGATCTATAATAATTGAATGTTTATTGATATGTGTATGGTCACTATAAGGAAGTTGGATTTTTATAGGTTGTGGTTTTTGACGAAAAACCTCTGATCATTAAAGTGGTTCTAAAGCCAAAACATGTTTTTACCTTCAAGCATTCCTTGCATTATGGTAAAACATTTTTTAGGTAAAAGTATTATCCTTCTCACCCCCCCCCCCCCTTAAGCACGTATTTGACAAAAAGAAGGCT
>BLSH010539147.1:1184643-1196751 GCA_018402905.1 Glandirana rugosa
CTTTATTTCAATGTAAAAAATGTTTTATGTCAGAACATTTGGTTGTACCATGAATTTGTACAAATACTAAACCCATAATAAATGATGTAGATTTCGATGTATATCCTGAACAAATGGGGTCGGGCGTGTGATTTTACGGATGATAACATGCAAAACATCCCACCACACCCCCACGTGACACAACGTGACGTGACAAGTGAAAAAGATTTCCGATTCAAGTGGAAATTTTTACATATAAACGTGTATAAAAACGTCCTTTTTTCACGTAAATAAATAAATAGATGTAGATTTCGCACTCATAGTCCATTGACAATTCCTCCAGCTCCCAACTGAAATCCTGTACCTCTGTAAGGCCGGGGAACTGGGGGGTAGAGTCTGCAGGAGCCTGGCATTGCACACCTCAATTCACTGATTGCGGATACAACGCTTTGCAGGCTCCTGTTAAAAATAAATAAATAAATGCACTTTTTTCCTGCAAAAATATGTGCAAATATACATTTTTAAAGGTGAACTTAGCCTTTAGAAAAAGTGAACAGTGCAGTGCAACACAGTGCACCCCCACACCACCCTACAAAACGTACAATAGTAGGCATTTTAGTGTGCGGGCTGGGGTAAACAAGTCCTATATGTAGCTTTAGATGTAGTAAATAATACCCAAATCATAAACATGTTTAAGTACCATGTTGGTTTACAAGACTGTATTTTGTAAAAAATGTAACTTTATTTCCATTTTAGAAATGATGCCAAGGTTGCAAGTCTTGTATAGGTGAATTTAGTGTGCACATCTTGAAACAATTAGTGCAGTACTCTGTAAACCTAAAATGTAACAGAATCCTCAATGCACGAGAAGTGAAATGCAGCTTCTAAAGAGGCTGTGATGAATGAGCTGATGGACAATCTTGGAAAGAAGAAGCATTGAGATCTGGAGGCTGAGCATCTTTCCCACTGGAAACCATGCGGTTAAAGCCTTTGGCCAAAATGAGATCTGTGCCATTAGACGGTGCTGCCTGACTCTCTCGGGTGCTGTGACAGCCTAATATTAATGAACTGCAAGAGTGTGGAGCTGTGCAGCCGCAGTGACACATCTCACAATGCAGACACTTGCTATGACAAACCTGAGCGCTGACAGTAATGGGAGTGTTTAGTGAAGAGAAAGGATGTCTCTAATAGAGATGCCACTGTTGACAACGAGCCGCTGCCATGCAAGTCACAAGCCAATTATATATTTTTTCTTCTTTTGGAGCAGAATCTTCTGACTCTGGCTCCATATCTGGGATGAGCACACAACACATTATTCAAAAAAGACTGCCCTAGAAATGTGCTGGTCACATTTTTGCCCTTCTCAACTTAAAATACGGAACTGTAAAATAGGAAGCCGCTTTTCTCAAACAACTTTTTCCTTTTTTTTTCTTTTTGGGTAAATTAGCTTTCACACATGTTTTGATATTTACATGTCAATTGAGGCAATTGGATTATTCTATAAAATTTTTCAGTTTGTATTTTAATTTCAGAGGCTCAATTACACCTCTATGGATATATTTTTTTACTTTTCTCTTTATTATATTTTTACGATTCATCTTTATTATATCTCTGTGTGTATTTGTATATTTCCACGTTTATGGTGTTGCATGTTTTCTGGCATGCCACATGCCATGACATTGCGTTGCTTTCTAATGCTTGATGGGCCTTCAACGCATGTCCACAGGACAACAATCTTTATTTACACCTGCATGCATGGGGGGGGGGGGGCATTGAAAATGAATTGCAACACACAGCATATATTATTATTATTATACAGGATTTATATAGCGCCGACAGTTTGCGCAGCGCTTTACAATATTAGGGCAGACAGTACAATTACAATACAATTCAATAGAGGAGGAATCAGAGGGCCCTGCTCGTTAGAGCTTACAATCTAGGAGGGAGGGTCAAGTGATACGAAAGGACAATAACTGTGGGGGATGAGCTGATGAAGAAAATAAAAGTACAGTTGTTAGGTGGCGGCAGGATAGGCTTCTCTGAAGAGAAACGTTTCAGGGATCGCCTGAAAGTGAATAGATTTGGGGACAGCCTGACAGATTGGAGTAGGGAATTCCGAGGATGAGAGAGGCTTGGGAGAAGTCTTGGAGGCGAATATGAGAGGAGGTGATGAGGGAGCTGGAGAGCAGGAGGTCTTAGGAAGAACGAAGAGGATGATTAGGTGGTATTTTGTGACTAGGCTAGTGATGTTGCTGGGGGCAGAATTGTGGATGACTTTGTAACCTATTGTTAGTATTTTGAATTTAATTTGTTGGGCGAGTGGCAGGTAATGGAGGGATATGCAGAGTGAGGTGGCAGACGCTGAGCGCTTTGTAAGGTGGATGAGTCTGGCAGCGGCATTCATGATGGACTGAAGGGGGAATAGTCTATTTAAAGGTAAGTCAATGAGGAAGGAATTGCAGTAGTCGAGGTGAGAGATGACCAGGGAGTGAATCAGGAGCTTTGTGGTTTCATTGGTTAGGAAAGGACGTATTTTAGAGATGTTGCGGAGGTTGAGGTGGCAAGCCTTAGAAAGTGATTGGATGAGAGGCCAAAAGGAGAGTTCAGAGTCCAGGATAACACCAAGCACCCTGACATGTGGGGATGGGTGGATGGTTGTGCCATTGCTCTTGACAGAGAAGTCAGGGGAAAAGGCACATGGGGGATGAAATATTATGAGTTCGCTTTTGGACAAGTGGTTGTAAACCGTAGTCATGGAATTTGAGCAAAGCACTTATATCTGTAGTGTTCACTTATTTAAATTCTTTTTTTTTACTCAATTGAAGAACAAAACAATTACAAACCATAAAACATTGCTTCAAAAAATAGCCAATACAGTATTGGACCAACATTTCAAACATGACACAACACAAACAAACATTTTGTAAAAGGTGCACTTCTTAGGATCCCTTCAAAATAGCAATGTGCATTGACTCCCCATGGAGGAGGCAAACGGTCGAGGACCCCACATTCTAATAAAAAAAAAAACTTCAGATAGTCTTCCCCTCTAAAAAAAAAAAAAGGGAGAAAAAAATCTCAAAGCTTTAATCCCTACTCCCCCAATCTCCCACTCCCCCGTCCACTCGTCCTCCCCCTTCATCATCCCCTAACTTACTGCGTTTGTGATGTAACAACAAGAAAAAGGAAAATGTTTGTGCCAACAACCATGTGTGATAATCTAGGAGGGTGGAAATTGGGAAATTTACACACCCCCTGTAGTGTTTACTTATCTCTCTATAAAGCTCTAAGTGTCGTTTCTCTCTGGTGCTTCGTTCCTCTGTTATCAGCATGAGTCACGTCTGAGAAGATTTCCTGACACATGAGATAAAATTTGTGTGTGGGGGGGGGGGGGGGGAAGCTCAGCATACAGCTTGTCTATTCACAACACAGTTCTGATGGGGGGGGAGGTGTGCTTTTCCTCTAATCAGCTCTCACGCGCTGTTACTGCAGCCTCTCCACCCCCTCCTCTGTGCTGATGACAGATGAAGAAAGATTTTAACACTTTTCTGCCCTTTTGAAGGGGCGTGAGGAAGAGAAGACTGCAGATAAACTTGTAAAGCCTATGTTAAGGGGATTTGTATCATCTGAGGCTGTTCACTTCACTGGGTATATGTAAGGGTTTATACCCACTTTAAGTTGTGGTGAGATTATGGGGTTGATTTACTAAAGGCAAATAGACTTTTCACTTTGCAAAGTGCAGTGGCAGACTGCAAGAGCAGTTACTCCAGAACTTAGTCAATGAGCAGAAGCTCTGTTGACTTCCATCTTCCATCTTCCACTTCCATCATCCAATCATGTGAAAGCAGCACGTGATTGAGTATTTTTTACTTTACCTCATTTACTAAGCTCTGGAGCAACTGCACTCTGCAAAGTGCACAGTCTAGTTGCCTTTAGTAAATTAACCCCTATGTGTTGAATCTTTCACAAAGAATGTTAAACATCCACATGAATGCACATGCAAGAGCATGAAAGGCCCTTTATTCATAATGGTGCAATATGAGCTTATAACAATAAATAATTTGTTTCTAAATGCATGCTACTTTTTATGGCACACTATAGTTCTTGTTAAAGGATAATTCTGCTTTCATGGTTAAAAAAATATAGCAAATAAGTATTCTGTACACAGTTGGTGTACAGAATGCCTCCAAAAATGTAAAGTCCTGCTTGTGTGATTGGCCTACTGATTTTCCCTGAAGATAAAAGTAATATTTTAGAAATGTAAGTTTTTGGTCAGGTACTCCACAAGGGTTAATCACTTCTAAAGGGATACGGCTACTGAGCTTTCTTCATTAGAACACAGAAAGTGCATCAGCTGATCAATAATGAACCAGACCCTCTCATTCAGAATGAGTATGTGATCAGTCTGGTGAAACAAGGAGCTATTTCTTCACAGGAACAAACAGTGGGAATCTGCTACAAAGTTTGTGAAAAATCCATGGATCATTCAGAAGCGGGTTTTTTCTTTTTCTCAACAAAAGTGGAGTTACTGTTTAAGCTACTTCGACTTTACATGCATATTTAAAGGGTTAGTCAACCCAAAACTGATATTTCTATTTTTGGTAGATGCTGTGGAGCTAAACCATTATGGTGCATTATTTATTTATATAATGGCATCTTTAAGTGGTTATAAAGGCAGAAGGTGTTTTATCTTAAAGAGGAAGTAAACCCTGATGGGTTTTACTTCCACTTTATTACCCTGCAAGCACGTGGGAGCCGCCAATTGTGGCACGATATCAGTGAGGGAACGGCATGGAGGCCGTTTCTTCACTGCGCATGTGCCTGATGATGTGGACACATCACAGTACACTGTATATCTCCTAAACCATGCATGTTTAGGAGATATGCAGGGAACCTACAGGTAAGCCTTATTATAGGCTTACCTGTAGGTTAAAGTGGTTGTCAATGGTTTATAACCACTTTAATGTATTCTATGCATTAAGATAAAAATCAGGCCTTCTAACACTTACCTGAGGTCCCTCTCTGTACAGCAATGTCCACGAGTGTCTTGGCCATCCAAGATTCTCCCTCCTGATTGGCTTAGGCACAGCAGTGGCACCATTGGCTGCCACTGCTGTCAATCAAAGTCAGCTAGCCAATCGGGGGGGGGGGCTCCATGTCTGAATGGACACAGGGAGCTGTGACTCAGCTCGGGTGCCCCATAGAAAGCTGCTTGCTGTGGGGACACTGCACAGGAGGGAGGGGCCAGGATCACAGAAGAGGGACACAAGAAGAGGAGGATCCGGGCTGCTCTGTGCAAATCCACTGCAACAAAGCAGGTAAGTATACCATGTTTGTTATTTTTTATAGGAAAACGCATGAGACTTTACAATCACTTTAAGTGTTTTAACACATGTGTGATATAACACAAATGAAGATCAAAAAAATGAATTCTAATGAAACCCCTGTTTAAAAAGTAATACTGAAGCATTGCATGTTTAAGAATGGAAACACTGATCCTAATAAGATTCAAATATGTTCAATAACTGTGGCAAACTTTAAAATTTTACTTTACTGGAGGCAGTTAGGGGAAAAATATGATATTTCAATGTAATGGGAGATGTATTGTGAACATAGTTAATACACTGTCTGTTACAATATTACATGAGCCTTTTTGCTTTAGGCTTTAGTTTGAAGCGTGCGCTAGACACAGCTAAAAAAAACTTAGAGCGGTCTAAAACCTCAATTTCGGCATTTCGTTTTTTTTTTCTGTTTCTGATGTGTGATCTTTGAGGTACTGTAAATAATATAAGAAAATGCATAGTTACAGTAAAGTAATTGCCCATATTCCCACTTGCATCAATTTTATAAACACCTTCTACCTTGAGGTTTTCAAAGCTTTATGCTGCCTGAAGCAAAAGTTTTGCATGAATCCCTCAGACAAGGACAAAGGTATACACACTGCACAAATACCTTAGCAGTAGTATTAATAGATATTGGTCGCCAGTTGTATTTATTACCTTTATTCATTATTTAAACAAAGCTTGGAATATATTCTTTTATTATTTCGAACAGACCCAGAAAACTGATTTAAGCTATCTAATTTGGAAGAAGACAAGTTATACACTAGGACAACGGTTCCCCAAACAGTGATTAGGGAGTTGCAAGTGCTGCTCTATTAACTCATGTTTCTCTCAGCTGACTCTCAAAACATGCTGAGTACTTGTCTGTCAAAACATCTGCTGTGCTATATGGTACACCTATGCCCAAGCTCAAGCAGGGATTTTCTCATTTATATGCAAGATGGTGGGTAATTAGAAGTTGGCATTGCATACACCACTGCCACATAAAGCAGAGTCTGTTGTGAGCCCACCGATAGCAGTAACCTTCTAATCCCTGTATGGAGACGCCAGGCACCTAACAGATTGTGCATAAATATTTATCACAATGGACCTGCGTAATAAGACCCAGCATGCATATGTAAAAAGGCTGAAAATAGCCAAACACACCATACTGTTCTAATTCACTTAGGACACGACTCACCTCTTTCTCCATCATTTTCTAAATGGGATAACGTGGAGTTTGCGGTTATATCATTTATAATACTTTTTTTTTTCTGAAATAGACTGCCATGGTGATTCTGTGTCAAGGCTGTAGCGATTTATGTATAAAAATCTAGAACAGACAACATACGCTTCTTATGCTCTCAGTTGTAAAATTTGCTCTACATTCATGAATCCTATGCTTGTTGTCATAGTCTGACTTTATCTAAAGGATCAAATGTACAAATGTAAAATGCAATTGCTACCAACAGTATGTGATTTTATATACAAAAGAAACATATTCCAATTAAAACACAAATAAGTCGCCTTCAGGTGCTCGGGGGACTGGAGCCTTCATATATGGCGACTTATGCTGTCTTTTTTATACTTTGTAAATGCCAACTATAAGAATGTGCGACCATTTACTATGTAACCGCAAATAAGATGCCTTGTATTACTATGTTTAGTTACTGAAAATTTGTTCAATAACATTTTTGAAACAAAAAAAACCCCACAAATAAGACTGAAATCTCAGTTCCTCAAAGTTAAAAGATAGAAAAAGAAAGCAAGGAGAAACCTGGTGCACTGAACAGGCATGCACAGGGGGTGTGCCAGGTGTGCTTGGGAATACCGTAATCACTCTGTGTGGTGCTGATTCCCCCCTACTGCCTGGGCTTCCCCTCCTGTTGCCCCTCCCCGCAGTGCTGCTGGCTTCCCTCTTTCCTCTCCCCTCGGCTGTTGCAGGGGATGTTTCTGAATGGAAAGAGGGGGAAAGGGCTAGTCAATATGTCATTTACCGGCCCCTTGCTTTTCTAAATGACCACAGTGAACGCACTCACTTGCTATGTTCATTTATAACTGAAGCTTAGTAAACTGTGTTTTCTATGCTTCAGTTTTGAATTTACAGGAAGCCGCTCAGCATAGTGCACTTCCCATTAATTTACTGTCCAGTGCAGCTGAGGCTGCAGAGAAAGACGTGTGTTTGAGCTTTGGGGTGCACACCTATGGTGCAGCGCATGGTGTGGTATTTCACTTACGATTTGTGACATGGATTGATATGCAAATTTCTTACCACCAGGCTTAGATGTGGTGGGTACATTTGTTTCAGACTTGTTCAAGCTTTTTTCCTTTATTTCTATCTGGTGATCCTGCCAGTAGAGCAATACCCATCCTAGTATGACAATACTCCCTCAGGGCTGTTTTATAATTCAATAAATTAATCCATTGCTGTGCAATAATGCATTTCACATTGCACTTTAACATGAGTTCCATTCAGGCACACCGTTATGACTGAGTTGCCAATGCATCTCAACAGATCACACCTGAGCCATTTTTTTTTCTAACACAGTGCACCACAGCAAATGGTATAGACATTGCGGTGCACTGCATGGTACATTGCACTCTATTGTACAATCTATTGGGTGCCACTGACAATGAATTGCACCCAAGGTTTTGCACATAGAGCGGGTACATTACTATACTTTGAAGTAATGTGTTAAAGCGAAGTTCCACCCAGAATTTTTTTTTTTACATCATTCAAGTCCTTTGCCTATATAGACTTACCTTTGAAGGAAAAAAAAAATGTATACTCACCCTAAGTCGCTTGTTGCTATGTGGTCTCTGTAATCTGCCCCTATTAGGTCCTAGGCTCTTTTTCCTCACTTCTTGCTTCCCCTGGCCACCTGGGAGATGTGACTCATCATTTCCCAGGAGTCAGTGGGCTTCCCTGTACTGTAAAATCGTGTTATTTCCAGACAGGAAATTACACGATTTAAGGCGGACCGAGATCGAGGAGTGCATGATGGTTACCCACCATGCACTTCTTTCAGGAAAACCAGGAGACCCAGGATGGGCTTCAGGTGCCCTCACCTAAAATGGAAAAGTCCAGCAGTGAGAGAAATGAAATTGTGAGTAAAAAATACATGTAATTACTATGCGATTTGAAAGTAATGAAACAAAAGGTTACATCTATTTAGTATTAAGAGTGGATGCCAAAAAAAATAAAAAATTCTGGGTGGAACTCCGCTTTAAAGTGCACTTTACCACAACACACAAGAGTGAATAGGTCCTCACTGTAATTTATCTTTGGAGAAGCAGCATTTTAACCTTTGCAACAACCTCAGCTCCATGATGGGGTGGTGTTCTGTAGTTCACTGAGCTAAACTGGCCAGGGCTAACAGTACTGCTAATAGGCAATCATCCCTGCAAACAATACTGCTAATGATCTAAGAGTACTTGAAGGTGTTTTAACATTGATTATCGCATTGGTGGGGGGAAAAAAAGGTTGCTCGCTTTGATGGAGAGTGAAAATGTCCAAGGTGTACCTAATTAGATGGTATGATCAACAAAAGAAAAATGCATGTATAGAATCTTTTTTGCTTGGTACAATTTGTTTCTTATTTCAAAATGACTACATAAGTAAGTGTTCTTATGAGGCATCCAATCTATACATGAGGGAACTAAATATCTATGTTTTTCTGCTGGACTGTAGGGTAAAGATGAGTGAGATACAGTAACCCTTGGCGGTCTGATTTCAATTTACTTAAGTTGAATAATAGATGATTTTTGATTGATTGCCCTTGTTTGTGTTAGATGCAAAACACTGCTACAACATACATATATATAACAAGTGTAGTTGCTGGTATCTCTTGTGAGAAGGAATGCCTACGCATACCTAACTATATATAGTACATGCCACATTATTGGGGCTACAGAAAAGATTTGCCTGGCTATCCTGCTGACCTAGGTTTTCTGTTTTTTGAGTCACTTATCCAGAGAAAGAATGGAGATGAGAAGTTCTGACTTCACTTATTTTGTTTGCTGCATGCTTGTTTCAGGTCGGTGATGATCAAAGCCAGAGACACAAACCTTTTCAGGGGAAAAGTACATTTAGGACATCCCTCTTACAAACTCTTGCTTTATAGAATGCATCCTACTGTTCAGCCTTTGCATTCCCTTGATTGATGTGACCTAATACACTTAGAGGGGTTAAATGACTAAAGCCGGCCATAGACGGTTTGAATCTCGGGCCAGTTCAGCAGAGACAGGCTGAGATTCAAACCATGTATGGGCAGACTGAATGTACCCACATTGATCGATCAACTTGGGTACAACCAGCCTGTTCATGTGATTATTGCCAACGGCTGTAGCTGCTAGCAATAATCCTGGTGTGTTCTCCCTGTTGGGATGGCTCCCCCCTCCCTCCTGCCGGGAGAACACAATAGCTCCTGTGAGGAAAATTAGAAAAAAAAACAAAAAACATTTTTCAGAATTGGGTATTCAAATTGAACAGTTTCAAAGTGCAAAGTGAACATACTACTGTTTAACCCCCAATGTATTCATTGAAGGAGAGAGAATTTCATGCAGGAGTTATGTTGTAAATGAACACTATGGGCCACAATCTCAGCCAAATGTCAGGCTGTCTGTTTCTCTTGACAAAAGTAACCGCAAAACCATCACATTTTGATTATATCGTAGAGTATATTGAGAAAAAAAGCACATCTTTATATTAAAAGAAATAAGATATTTCAAAAGTATCAGATCCAATTTAGATGATATTGGTTGACTGATATGAAGTCGACTCTATTTCTTCTACAGCTCTTTACAAAAACAATGTTATTGCAAACAGGCAAGAGTCAGAAATGGAAATTATGCTGATACTCCTAAAATTAAGATGGTAGCTATTCTATTCTGCACAAGACTAAACGGATGTGACTGGATGCTGTGGGCAATACTCCCCGTTTCACTACACTAGATTTTATATACGAGTCCAAGAAATACAGATTAGTTGGGTGGATGCCATAAAGTTGATGTCCATTTGAAGGGATATTGCATGAAAGGTGATGACCATGTTTTCATGGCATATGAGAAACCGGTGTCATTGCTGTTGGAGGTCCAAGGGATAAGTAAATTTCACCTATTTGATGCTGAGATAGTGGAAATTAGCTTGAGCCACATAGGCAGTATTTGTGGAGCACCCAGCAAAAAACCCTTATCAGATAGCTGAAGAAAATTTGAAAGATTATTTGCTGGCTGATCATAAATAAACAAAACTTACACATCACTGCCTATGGAAACATCACTGGACATACTCTATAGTATAAGGTCTCCTGACAGTATGACGGTCCATACAATAAAAATCAGAACAATAGTATACCTGTTTTGGATTCCAGCAACCGATGTCCCCAAACACTTTTTTTATTTTCAGAGTCTGTAAACGATATGAAAGCTAAGTTATCTTAAGCAATTACAAGATGGAATAGACTGCACTGATAATGCACACATTCAACAGTTTCAAATCTTCTTTCATCTTCCAGACTAAGCCTCTATCTCTATGTGCCATTAATATAACACAAAGAACCAATTGACTTGACTCACTTTAGATGTAATCCTAATGATAATGTTATGTAAAGTCTCCCAAATAGAAGAAAATGTAGAATAAAAGAAGCCACGGGGCATGTGCTGTAAACCGTGTTCTGATTTTGTGCTTATAAATTGTGCCTTAGAAAATGGCATTTTATATACATAACTTAATAACGACATGTGAACATTAAGGCTAGTTTCACATCTATGCATATGCAATTGATGCGTTTTTGCGGTGGGTTTTTACATGCACATTTGTTTTAGCCATTCATGTTTTTTAGGGGAGTGTTGATGTTGCTAGGAGGAGGTGTCTGTTGTTATCATGCAGGAAAATACCCAAAAAATGCATGCATGCATTCTTCATTTGTTTTTCAATCTTCATTGGAGTCCACAGAGCCCCAAATGCATTGTGCTGTGTGTAAAAAAGTCCTTGCACCATTACAAAAAAACACATTGCAGGAAACTACATGATGTGAACTGGACTCATGGAAATATAGTTAAATTGATAGTGATGCATTTCTGTGGATCTGCAAGCAAAGATGTGAACCTAACCTAATTCATCTTTAAGTGTGCACAAAGGAACTCAGTTAGTGACCATTAGGGATGAGCCCCCGGTTCGTATCAAACGCATGTTCGACTCGAACATTGGTGGTTCACCTGTTCGGCGCATCCTGAACATTATGGGGCGTTTGCGGGAACTTCGAGCACTCCATAATGCATTCCAATGGCGGGGGGAAATGCCACCCACTGATTGGCCAAAGCATGCACATGACCTGCATGCTTTGGCCAATCACAGAGCTCTCTGCTTTGAGAACTTTGATTGGCCAAAGGCAGGGTGCTCACTGCTCAGCAGCCTGCTCAGCAGCCTCAATCCATGCCCCCCACTATATAAAGCCGCTTGTACAGAGGCTCTATGTAGTGTGTGAATAACGTGGAGAGAGACAGAGAGGGAGCTTAGCTGGCGGCGTGCAAGCAGTTTAGTGTAGCTAGCTGATTATTGTGAAAAACAGATAGATAGATAGATAGATAGACAGACAGACAGACAGACAGACAGACAGATAGATAGACAGATAGATAGAGCGATCTATATACAGTCAGTTAGTACAGGCAGTTTAGTGTAGAGTGAAATATATACTAGATATATAGATAGGGTGATTTGCATACAGTCAGTTAGTACAGGCAGTGCAACGGTTAGTTTCAAGAGTTTCGTCTCTCGAGACACTAACCGGTTTCGTACGTCCAGTACACG
>BLSH010539147.1:1203301-1233409 GCA_018402905.1 Glandirana rugosa
TCCGACTTGTGTCTTAGAGATTGTATCTCCTGCTCGAAATGGTTAGAGTTGCCAGTCTCCTTAGCGTTTGGTTCTGGTGACCTGTTCTCCAAATCGTCGAGTTTTTGTAAAATATATTGGTTGGTCTTGGTTTGCGATTCCTCTGACCGTTGAGATTGGTAAAGCTCGTCCTCTATGTTAGAGATTCTGTGTTCAGCCTCATCAAGTCGGGCCTTGTGTTCCCCGAGTTGTTTGGTGACCCGCAGCATCCCCTCAGTGACAGCTTGCTCCACGGTGAGTTTGATCGTGGGGGCTAAAATGGCTGCAACTGCCTGTGCTATCTTTTCATATTGGCCCAGATCGTCTGGTGTGGAGGAAGGGGGTTTGCTCACCTCCATGTCCGCAGGTTGCGTTTCACGATCGTTCGTTGCACGATCTTTCGTTGCACAGGCCGCATCCCCGGTCTCGATTTGCGGCAGCGAAGGTGCGGTCCGCGGTCCGCCTTTCCCCAGGTACCGTTCCATAGCCGGCTGACAGGAGAAGTGGCAGGGATGTTTCTTGGGTTCGTGGGTGCCTCGGTGTGGGTCTTTGGCCGAATTAATTGCAGATTTTAGGCCGAGGAGCGGGAGCTAGCGCGGGGTGCTGCTACTCCATACGGCGCCGGAACCGGAAGTAATCCTCTCTTCATCTTCAATCCTCATCTTCTTCTTCCTACGTCTTTCACCGCCCCCGCGCACGCTGCCGCAGCCGTGCCATCCAGGGCGGTCTCCCAGAATGGGTGGTCTGCAGTTTGACATTTCTTTTATAAGAAGGGGTGGGGCCACCTGGTGATGTAAATGGGTGACCCACCCCCTCTGACAACGAATGACGTCACCATCCAGTGGTGTATAGCATACTTAGAAAAATTGGTGCTCTCCCAATCCAGTCTGTGTGGTCAATATGTGTGGGATGGCTTCAGCCTTGCACTACTCCACAAGCCATGCCCTCTGACATGTTTTGACCCACCCACAGGGGCTTAGTCATAGTGGTAAAGGGCAAAGGCAGGACAGAAGAATTTATGCATCACTGGCCACGAAGATGAAAAGATAACCATGTACAAGTGATTAAAGCAGTAGTAAAAGTTGACAGAAATAAACCCCTTTCCCTGCAAGATAAAGATATAATATGCTAGTATGCACTGCATACTAGCACATTATGATAGACCTACCTTGGAATGAACCCCTCCAGCAGTGTGCTGTCACCGCTGCAGAGGCTTCCATCTTCACTCTGTCTTTCTTCCGGGTTTGTAGGCCGCAGCCGCTTGAATGACCGAGCACCGATGGTGCCACTTCTGCACATTGTGGGGCAGTCATCGTTCTGTCAGATCGCGTGCCCCAGTGATGTCACTAGCTGCTGCTCACTAGAATATCTCCAAAACGGTGCACGTTTAGGAGATATTCATTTAACCTATAGGTTTATTATGAGCTTATTTGTAGGTAAAAATAAAATTAGAGAGTTTACCACCACTTTAAGGTGATGAAGTGAATGGATGAACTGCTTGACTAGATTGCGTAATGTCTTTTCCTGATGTGTAGTGTACTCAGGTAGCCCATACCTTGGTAACGCTTTTGCATTTATCCGTATGGCTGGCTATCCAATCCTTCATGTCCATAATATCCACTACATTCTTAATCCAATCATTCCTACTAGGGGCCTGTGTGCATTAGGTAGATAGGGAAGGACATGGAGATTATAATGACTGATAGTATTGGTAGGAACATGAAGTAAGAAATGCAATGATGTTAAAGGGAGATAGATCAATGTCCAAAATCTTTGCAATGTGTTCCTTTGTATCTGCCCAAAAGGCATTAACCAGTCCCACCATATATGGAGGAACATACCACGGTTGCCACAGACCCTCCTACATTGGTCTGTGGGCACCTAATACCAGGTGAAGAATTTGTAGTTGTTTTCTTGTGTCTTAAGCTAGATACACACTATCCAATCTTCTGTAGATTTCCTCCTTCAGATTTACCAAAACCATATAATATGAGGTCAAACCTTAGGGGTTTCAATTTGTATGGAATCTGACAACAAAAGCTGGATAGTACCAAAGGACGAGTAGGGAATGGTTATGCGCTGCCAATTACAGTGTAAGGTTAACAGGTAATCTAAGGTATGTTATTAAGACTGCTGATGCCACCTATAGTCTTTCACACCACCTATAAAGTATTGAAAACCAATGAGAAATGTGCAAGCGCTACCTACAAGCAGTAAATCAATAATAATAATGGTAAAAAATATTAAAATGTTTATAATGGGGAAGTAGCAAATGACAAATGCTTAGAATTAATAATAATGAGTAATGCTTCAAAGTGCTTTGTGCTAACCAAAAAGTGCATGTAAAGCAATATAAGAAACAATGTTATAAAATAAAAGTGCTGATGGCATCAAACAATGAAATAAACTGAAAGTCTACGAGTGTGAATAAAGTCTATGGGAAAACATATGTGAAGGAATCCTTTCTTGTGAGGAATATAACAATCCACAGGTGGATGGTCAGGATAAATAATGTCATGCTCCCTTCACCGGGTAGAGTGGACCCTCCCCTCTAGAGAAGACCTCACCGGGTCTAGTCTCACATAGGTGCTGTCTCTTGAACATGCAGAACCGTGACCACACTGTGTCCTCCACCGTATGAATTGGAGGCTCACCTCAAACAATGACCCCAATGGGTCTAGTAGCGCATGATTGACGCAGGTATATGTCCGGGTAGTACCCCGTTGTGGCTTGTAGTTGGAATCCCCTTATTAGTTTCTCCGATAGTAGATCACCATGTAAACAAAAATATATCTCCAATAGTGCAATACGTATTTACCAAGGGTGAGAGAAAATGAATGCCATTGCCCCACTTATAATGCGCTCACATTTATTAATAGAAAAAAACAGCATAAAATCCAATAACATCCATGATAAAATGCATATAGATCTCACCTGTCAGATGCAAGTACCACCGCCAGGCTGGACCTCCACATGTTTCACCACCCCACGTGGCTTCATCTGGAGGAGTAGATGATTTAATTTTTTTTTGTTTATTTTATAACATTGTTTCTTCTATTGCTTTACATGCACTTTTTTGGTTAGCACTAAGGCACTTTGAAGCATTACTCATTATTATTAATTCTAATACTTCCCCATTATAAACGTTTTAACATTTTTTACCATTATTATTACTCATTGGTTTTCAAAAGTTGGATAGTGTGTATGGGGTCTTAGAGTCAATGGGGCTAGAATGTGTCAACTGATAAACATGTTGCAATTGCTCTAGATCACATTCTAGGTTGGGTTCCTATTCTCTAATATGGGCCTGTTTCACACCATGGGTGTCAGTAGTTAATAATTTGTACAGCACCGAGACCATGCGTGAGATTGGAGCTCTAGAGGCACAAAGTCATTCAAACTGTGTGAGAGAGGACATGACATGAATCTTCCCTTGAGTAAAGAAAAAGTTCTCAAGTTGTCTACACCACCAGATATTCATGGCAGATCCCTCATATTTGTCTCGCAGGGTAGCAAGTGAGAGCAGCTTGCCACCAGCAAGGAATTGTACCGCAGCTCACATCTTTGTTTTTAACCCATGTACTGAAGAAAGCTAGCTATTCCCTTGGAGGGAATCTTGGTTGATTTTATTATGACAGAATAGCTAATCAGCCCTAACCTGAGGAAATTATTTGATGCTGGTTTGATTTTGTAGCTGTTTTTGCAATATGGCAGACTGACCATGCCTTTTTGAAGTGCCCACGGCATGCATTTCCTCATCCAAAGATTTTTACTCGGTAGGCCTGAATTAAGTCAAGGGCTTCTTGATAAAAAGGGTAAAAAAGGCATTTTCAATGAACCCACTCCACTGAGGGGGATGAAACTGCAAAAAGATTTGCAAGTTATGGATCTTGAATTGTAAGGTCCTTGTGGAACACATATTTTAGTTGGAAGCCAATAAACACTTTGCTTTAAAAAGAAAGCACCGTCAATTTAAAAAGTATCCAAATTCAAGAACTAAAATATATTATATTGTAGCTTACCATTCCTTATATATGGTAGCTGCATTCATTATCTTTTTTCAGAGTAAGAATAGGTTCAACAATCACAAAAAAACACTTGTTGGTTTTGCAAACAATGCAGTTCCCTTCTTACTTTCTGTAAGAGCAATCTTATCTTTCTTATATAAACTACTACTGCCCCCCTCATGCTCTGAAGATAGACAAAGGCAGACATGTTTAAAGTCTAGCGTGGGTGACAGTCATGTCTGATAGAGACAGAGCCATGAGAGTAGCCACCCTAAGGCCAAAGGAGTTTTATTTGCAAGATTACTTGGTGAAAATGAACGCCAATGCCAAAAAAGGAAAACAAATGCAGGTTCATCATCTAACACTGGTAAGCTGCAATGTATTATTATTATTATTTTTCATAAGGATGCCTTAAGACTAATGCATTATCCTAAATACTTTTGGCTAGATTTGTTTAGGTGTAAACCCTTGTTTTCTCAGTCCTCGCCATATTATATATCAGTGTGGGGATATTTTCAATTATATATAAAACATTTTAAAGCAGAACTAAAGCCTGGGCCCAGAGGATGTGGGATTGACTCCATTTAACACAGAAAAGGAACAGGGACCATAAGCCACAATCCTGCTAAGGGGTAGGGTGAGAGAAGAGGTTATTATTGAAGCAAAAGTTATTTTTTTAATTTAACGACTATTGGGCAAAGTATTTTTTATATAAAAAGTGAACTTGCAGCTCTGCTTAGATTGCCATATATGTTTCCTTTTTTTTTTTTAAATCTAAAGACATGACGAAGCCAGTATGTTCATTGGCTCATACACAGTGACCCTGATTTATATAACGAGTAAAGTGAATTTTCACTTATCTTAGTAAATAAAGTGAAACCAAGTGAAAACTCTCAATCATATTCAAGAAAAATAAAAAATAAAAATAAAAAATTTTTGCTTGCACATATTTGGATGATGGAAATTAGCACATCTGCACCTCCTTCACAAAGTTAGGTGAAAATGTACTTTCCAAAGAGAAAGGGCTTAGTTCTCTCTTCTCAAGCATGGCTGTTGAGGGGAGGTGGTTTGTAGCACGTATTTTTATATGACAATGCATAAGCACCCATTGTTCCAGTTTTACAGGTGTCTGCCATCATATATCATCAGAGGCAGATCTCACCCACTCTTGTTTACTGGATTACATTTAAAGTGTCATTATGGGGCAGAACTGGAAGCTCTAACCACCACTAATATGGTGGCTGCCTTGCAGCCAAACCAGCAGTGTGGACAGGATGACAAAGTAAGTCTAGGCAAAAAAAAAAAGCGACTACAGATAACCCATAAGTGTAAATTACAGTATATTAGCGCAACTCCTCTTACTATCTGCTAGTAGTATGTATTGTACATCAAACACCACATGTGCAATTCATTAATCTATGTTGTACTAAGTATTAATTACTCATGGTAAATTCCAGGGTAGCAGCACTAAATTGAAGGTTAGATTCCCCACTCAGTGCAAGATCATGTTCTACATCCTTATAGCCAGGCGCTTACCGCAAAGCAAAGAAGGTGTTTTCCTTGAGAGGCATTTTTCAGGGGGATGGCACTGCCTCTAGGCAGAAGGGACCGGTGCCATCACTACAGGGGGGCAAGGGGGGTCAGTTGCCCCCTGGGTTATTCCTTGCCCTCTTGTGTGTCCCCTGGCAGGGGTGGACTGTATCGGACTGGCTCGGCTGGGCTCAGGTGGTCTCATCTGGGCTGGGTCAGGCGGGGGGGCCTGCAGTGATGGTGCCTTTTATGAGAATCACAGCAACAGCCAGGACTGGCTAGGGAGGCGGGAGTGCTGTCTGCTGGCACCGGGAGCCTTGGGGGGGGTACTGCTGTCCATAGACTCCACTGTGATGTGTGACTTCCATCAAATCATCTACTGTACAGAGAGGTGAGCAAATGGAAAGCATTACATGAGTCTTTTTTATTCCTTATGGTGACCATGAAGGATCATTACTGGGGAATCATATCATGTCCGCAGTCTCTAACCATCTCCTGTATCTTGTCTGCAGTCTCTGACCATCTTCTGTATCTTGTCCGCAGTCTCTGACCATTTTCTGTATCCTGTCCGCAGGTTCTGACCAACTCTTATATCATGTCCGTGGTCTCTGACCAACTCCTGAGGTGGAGCTCTAATAGGAAGAGGTGGAGTCTAAAGTGGAAGGGTTGGAGTTTACAGATGAAGGGGTGGATCTTAAACAGGAAGGGGTGGGACAAAATACACCACTGCTTATAGCACACCACGTCATCCCCATCAGAAGAGCACTCACCAACTATATATAGCACACACCAAATGGGATGGAATATATAACTACTATGTGTGTGTATGTGTAGTCAGGTCCATAAATATTGGGACATCGACACAATTCTAATCTTTTTGGCTCTATACACCACCACAATGGATTTGAAATGATATGAAAAGATATGCTTTAACTGCAGACTTTCAGCTTTAATTTGAGGGTATTTACATCCAAATCAGGTGAACAGCGTAGGAATTACAACAGTTTGTATATGTGCCTCCCACTTTTTAAGGGACCAAAAGTAATGGGACAGATTAACAATCATAAATCAAAGTTTCACTTTTTAATATTTGGTTGCAAGTCCTTTGCAGTCAATTACAGCCTGAAGTCTGGAACGCATAGATATCACCAGACGCTGGGTTTCATCCCTGGTGATGCTCTGCCAGGCCTCTACTGCAACTGTCTTCAGTTCCTGCTTGTTTTTGGGGCATTTTCCCATTAGTTTTGTCTTCAGCAATTGAAATGCATGCTCAATCAGATTCAGGTCAGGTGATTGGCTTGGCCATTGCATAACATTCCACTTCTTTCCCTTAAAAAACTCTTTGGTTGATTTTGCAGTATGCTTCGGTCATTGTCCATCTGCACTGTGAAGCGCCGTCCAATGAGTTCTGAAGCATTTGGCTGAATATGAGCAGATAATATTGCCTGAAACACTTCAGAATTCATCCTGCTGCTTTTGTCAGCAGTCATACGATCAATAAATACAAGAGAACCAGTTCCATTGGCAGCCATACATGCCCACGCCATGACACTACCACCACCATGCTTCACTGATGAGGTGGTATGCTTTGGATCATGAGCAGTTCCTTTCCTTCTCCACACTCTTCTCTTCCCATCACTCTGGTACAAGTTGACAATGTTGTTTGGCAAACTCTAATCTGGCCTTCCTGTTTTTGAGGCTCACCAATGATTTACATCTTGTGGTGAACCCTCTGTATTCACTTTGGTGAAGTCTTCTCTTGATTGTTGACTTTGACACACATACACCTACCTCCTGGAAAATGTTCTTGATCTGGCCAACTGTTGTGAAGGGTGTTTTCTTCACCAGGGAAAGAATTCTTCGGTCATGCACCACAGTTGTTTTACGAGGTCTTCCGGGTCTTTCGGCGTTGCTGAGCTCACGGTGCCTTATTTCTTTTTAAGGATGTTCCAAACAGTTGATTTGGCCACACCTAATGTTTTTGCTATCTCTCTGATGGGTTTGTTTCGTTTTTTCGGCCTAATGATGGCTTACTTCACTGATAGTGACAGCTCTTTGGATCTCATATTGAGAGTGGACAGCAACAGATTCCAAATGAAAATAGCACACTTGAAATTAACTCTGGACCTTTTATCTTCTCCTTGTAAATGGGATAATGAGGGAATAACACACACCTGGCCATTGAACAGCTGAGCAGCCAATTGTCCCATTACTTTTGGTCCCTTAAAAAAGTAGGAGGCACATATACAAACTGTTGTAATTCCTACACCGTTCACCTGACGTAAATACCCTCAAATTAAAGCTGAAAGTCTGCAGTTAAAGCACATCGTGTTCGTTTAATTTCAAATCCATTGTGGTGGTGTATAGAGCCAAAAAGATTAGAATTGTGTTGATGTCCCAATATTTATGGACCTGACTGTGTGTGTGTGTGTATATATATATATATATATATATACATATACATACACATTGTCTCACGAAAGTGAGTACACCCCTCACATTTTTGTAAATATTTTATTCTATCTTCATGTGACAACACTGAAGAAATGACACTTTGCTACAATGTAAAGTAGTGAGTGTACAGCTTGTATAACAGTGTAAATTCGCGTCCCCTCAAAATAACTTAACACACAGCCATTAATGTCTAAACCGCTGGCAACAACAGTGAGTACACCCCTGAGTGAAAATGTTCAAACTGGGCCCAATTAGCCATTTTCCCTCCCCGGTGTCATGTGACTCGCAAGTGTTACAAGGTCTCAGGTGTGAATGGGGAGCAGGTGTGTTAAATTTGGTGTTATCGCTCTCACTCACTCATACTGTTCACTGGAAGTTCAACATGACACCTCTTGGCAAAGAACTTTCTGAGGATCTGAAAAAAAAATTGTTGCTCTACATAAATATGGCCTAGGCTATCAGAAGATTGCCAAGGCCCTGAAACTGATTTGCAGCACAGTGGCCAAGACCATACAGGGGTTTAACAGGACAGGTTCCACTCAGAACAGGCCTCGCCATGGTCGACCAAAGAGGTTGAGTGCACATGCTCAGCGTCATATCCAGATGTTATCTTTGGGAAATAGACGTATGAGTGCTGCCAGCATTGCTGCAGAGGTTGAAGGGGTGGGGGGTCAGCCTATCAGTGCTCAGACCATGTGCCGCACACTGCATCAAATTGGTCTGCATGGCTATTGTCCCAGAAGGAAGCCTCTTCTAAAGATGATGCACAAGATAACCTGCAAACAGTTTGCTGAAGACAAGCAGACTAAGGACATGGATTACTGGAACCATGTCCTGTGGTCTGATGAGACCAATATAAACGTATTTGGTTCAGATGATATCAAGCGTATGTGGTGGCAACCAGGTGAGGAGTATAAAGACAAGTGTGTCTTGTCTACAGTCAAGCATGGTGGTGGGAGTGTCATGGTCTGGGGCTGCATGAGTGCTGCCGGCACTGGGGAGCTACAGTTCATTGAGGGAACCATAAAGGCCAACATGTACTGTAACATACTGAAGCAGAGCATGATCCCCTCCTTTCAGAGACTGGGCCGCAGGGCAGGATTCCAACATGATAACGACCCTAAACACACCTCCAAGATGACCACTGCCTTGCTAAAGAAGCTGAGGGTTAAGGTGATGGACTGGCCAAGCATGTCTCCAGACCTAAACCCTATTGAGCATCTTTGGGGCATCCTCAAACGGAAGGTGGAGGAGCTCAAGGTCTCTAACATCCACCAACTCCGTGATATTGTCATAGAGGAGTGGAAGAGGACTCCAGTGGCAACCTGTGAAGCTCTGGTGAACTCCATGCCCAAGAGGGTTAAGGCAGTGCAGGAAAATAATGGTGGCCACACCAAATATTTGGGCCCAATTTGAACATTTTCACTTAGGGGTGTACTCACTTTTGTTGCCAGTGGTTTAGACATTAATGGCTGCGTGTTGAGTTATTTTGAGGGGACAGCAAATGTACACTGTTATACAAGCTGTACACTCACTACTATACATTGTAGCAAAGTGTTATTTCTTCAGTGTTGTCACATGAAAAGATAGAATAAAATATTTACAAAAATGTGAGGGGTGTACTCACTTTTGTAAGATACTGTGTATGTATGTATGTATATATATATATATATATATATATATATATATATATATATATATAAAACTTATATGTACACTTGTTGCTATTGAAGAAGCATACTTCTTAGGGTAGGAATCCTATTGCCATTCTTTCTTAATAAGTCACTGTCCATCAGATAAAGATGTCAGAAAAGCAAAGAAACTCTCTAGTGTAATACCATTGTACATTTTATAAAGTTTATTGCACTTATATAAAAGGTGCATTGCACCTGTGCCCCAAGATTAAGAGCACACCACTTACTCCTGACACACCACTAGCTCCCACCACCAGAGGCTTGTTGCATTAATACTGACAAAACTCTGCCTTATGCATTACATCCACAAGACATGGTCAGGAGATAAAAGTTGATTTTGTATTAACAGGCGCAGAAGCGATTGCACTGTCGGTAAAAAGATATATACATAATACCTGCTGTCATTTTAATATTATTTACAACTGACATATCTTGGTAAGGTTGCCTGAGCTTAGGGCTACTTTAAAGTATATGTTTTCTCTCTGATACATTTTATCTAACATTTCATTATATTCTTTTACCCTTTTAACAAAGCAGTTTTGCATAATTTGCTTTTATTTTTAATTTATTGCATTCTTGTATAAACAAGCTTCTGTGTTTTATCAGGATAAGATAGCTAATGCATTCATAAAAACAGAAGACACTTAAAAGCGTCTCATCAAGACTGAATAGCAGTGAAATTTGTCTAGATGTTTACATACGTTAACATAATTGCCAGTTAAAGCAGACAGGTGCTCCAATGCATAATACATCAAATTGGAATTCATCAAGAACTCTAATCTACCGTTATATCTTTCAAATGTAAACAATTATCTGATGGTAATAATTAGTCACGTTTTTCAGAATCTTTAGTCTATGCAATAATAATAATAATCTCCTGTGTTTGGAAAATCTGCGATATCTGTATTGTGTTTTCTCATGATTTTGCATTCACTCAATAAAACAATCTCTTTAGAACTGTAATTCTAACAACATCAATTAGACCAGGTTTTTATGGTTGTGATCTGTTCCTATGTATTGTACCTAGTGTGGAACATGCTTAACCCCTTCACACCGACTGTACGCAAATATGCGGCCTCACCGGCATGGGCTTTTTCCATAAGCCGCATAAATGCATATCTCCTTTTGTGCTCGAAGCGCGCCGCACAGTGTGCTCCCAGCACAGAGACCAGAGTCTCACCGAGAGCCCTGGGCCCCATTCTAAAGATCAGGACCCGGAACGTCCAATTCCAGGGCACCCAATTGCTGTGATAGCCTCTGATTGGCTATCACAGTGATCAGTCACTGTGAAGCCCGCCCCCGTGTCTTCCGTCTCTGTGAATAGATGAGGCAGACACATGAGGTATTATTTACTAAAGGCAAATTCCCTTTGCTCCACAAATGCACTTCTAGCGCTCCACAAGTGCACTTGTTGTAGATCTGAGGCGGACATACAAGGAAAATAAAAAACAGCATTTTTGCTTGTACATGATTGGATAATAAAATCAGCAGAGCTTCCTCTCATTTCAGATCTTCCCCTCAGATTTACAGTGACTGCACTTCCAAGTGCACTTGTGGAGTAAAGTGGATTTGTCTTTAGTAAATCAACCCCATTGTATCTTTCTCTGCCCTTGCAAAGATAGAAAAAAAAATGTGTATAGAAAAAAAAATAATAATAATAATTAAAAAAACCTAGATCAAGGTTTGATCTAAGTCAGCCCCAGTCAGGGTCACTATTTTTTGGACAGGATTTGTTTTATGTTTTTTTTAATAAGTGTCAGTTTCAGTTAGTGTCGGTGTGTTTTAGGTACTGAGGATAAAAAAAAGCAAAATGCACACCATTGTTTCTGGACTGTACTACAGGTACAAACAACAACTAACATACACATATGTGATATTGCTGCAATCGGCAGGAGAATTTCATTTTTGGTTGTTCTTTGGTGGTCGGTTATGGTAGTAGAGAAAAATATACAGTTAAATTTAAAACTTTTTTTTTTTTTTTTACTATTTTGGGCATGTTTTGCTTTTTTAATTAAAAAAAACCCAGAAGATATCCATTACCATTTACCACCAAATGAAAGCCCAAATTGTCCTGAAAAAAACAAGGTATAATCCACCTGGATGCACAAAGTGGTTGTGATGATGTATATACGGTTTTACCAACACATGTGAAAGTTGCAAAATTGGGCATAGGCATTAAGGTTTGTTTTACTCTTAGTTACGAAGGGGTTAAAGGGTAACTCCACTTTTCTGAAAAAGAAAACAAATAATAGCATATATAATTGCTACACATGCCCTATTTTTTTATTGTTATTAAAAATGAATTGTAAAAAATTTTCTGTAAAATTCAATGCAATATGGCAACCTGGAGGTGTTCGGTACACTGCTGGTGTACAGAACTTCCCCAGAAATGTAAATTCCTGTCTGTGTGATTGGCTTGCTGGTTTTCACAGATCTTCACTAAGATACGTATAGTAAAATGTTAGGCATCCTCTAAAACGGTAATTATATTTTGGTGAGATACTCCCTAAAAGTTAATTACTTCTAAAGAGTTACAGATACTGCAACTTTCCTTATTAGAAAGCGGAAAGTGCATTGGAGTATTAAATGGAACACCGACACTCCCATTCAGGAATCACTATTCCAAGGACCTAGTTGAACATTGGGAACAGAATTAGCTCCCTGTGATGGTGTGACAATGATGCTGCTCTGCTCCTGAATTCAGAGCAGAGTTGCTATTCTCATGTAGGCTGCCCCTGCTTGCCCTACTGTGAGATGAGAAAAATATTGCAGGTAGAGTGGCTATCGGCATAATCTGCCTGTAGCCAGCCTGTCAATCAGCACCTGGTCATATCTCGGGATTGGTAGCACTGCTCTGTTGCTGAAACCCTCCCTCCCATTGTGAGCTGCAATGTCTGGTAGGGGAGCATGTAAGACACAAATAAAGAAGGACTTGACTCAGCCAGGAAGGTAAAGGAAGCTTGTGCTTCACATACAGTAGCAACTGGATTTTAGTTTGTGTGTTAATGTACTGTGAACATCATTTAAGTACTTTACTTTATTTTAACAAATCCCTAATTTTTGTCATTTTGTTGTTTCATATGTTACAGCCTTCACATCTTGCTCAGTCTGGTGCTAGATTAGCAGGGCAAAACATGAATATGGCTTTATTCCTCCCTGCATGTTTTCTTTTCTTCATCTGGGAAGTGGCGGCTGGTGCTCAATTTTTGTGTGGGGTGGCCTGTGCCCCCCCAGCCAGCCAACCAAGCACCCCCCAGGCGCTCATTCGCTTGATTGCTGTTTCCCCCCCCATCGCTTGATCACTGCATTGCTCGCCCACCAGTCTCCCCTCCAGCCCTTCACTTACCCTATCCAGATTGCGGATTCCGCGGCTTCCCTCCTGCGCCTCCTCCCGAGTCCCGGTGGTCGCTTCTCCTCCCGGCCAATCAGGACTTAGGACTCATGGCCAAGCAGGTCTTAGGACTCCTAGCCAATCGGGTCTCAATATTATATATTAATATTAATTTGCTAATATCACACAACTGGGTGTGCTCCGGGCGCAGTGCTCTGTGCCCCGAGCCCACCCTTTTTTAAGCCAATTAGAGCCTTCGGCTCTAATCATGCACTTCAAAAATAAAAAAGAACACCCTCTGCATCTGGGAGCTGAATTGTGCATAGTGGTATTAAAGTGACATTTAAAAAAAATGTATTCTTAACCTTCTATTACTTTAAGCGTCTTTCAAACTTCCAAATTCTTTTCCTTTGCTGCTGTGACCTGACATTCTATTATAAGGTGACTACATTAACTTTCCAAGGTCCCACTGTATGTAGGAACATAGCCCACCTCTCTTGCTCAATATGGAGATGGACTAGGAACTATGGACCTGTAGTGTTCATGGAGCAGTGCACATGACTGCAACTAACATGCACTGCTCATTAAAATGGAAGTGAGGGTTAAAAGGAGAGGCACAGGAGCTCATGGAGGATGTTACAAGGAGACAGAAATCACAGCAAGAATCAGTTTAATTAAACAGATTACAGGACCATTAAGCAGTGGATGTGTATGCATTATTTTTGGGAAAAAAGGGTATTATTTAGTTATTGTTAAGGTGATTTCAATGGCTCTTTTCTCCTGTTCTTGCATAAAAAATGTAATTCTAACAACATATACAACATTGCTCACTCAGTTTTTTAAGTAACTGAAATGTGTACAAATATTAGCTGTTTTTTGTTGTGGTGTAAAGAGTCTCACTATGCATACTCCACATTGATTGACAGTGCTGAACTAATATGACAGCTGTGTTCCGTATGATGATACGTGATGTGTTATGTCAACACTTTCCACCAGAGTCTTTCACTGCATGCAGATCTTTGTGTTTGAAGTCTCATGAGACAGTTGAGGCAGCATGGACTACATGAAACAGGAACATCTCTTCCCATGATGTCTTAATATAATTAAATATGGCAGGTCCTGAATTAAAATTAAATGGCTAATGCAGACCATGTCTAGACTAAGCAGTTTAGCAAATATATACTGTATGTAAACTCAACTGTTACATTTCATAAACACTTTTTAAGAGTTTATTATAATTTCAAAAGTCATGTTTAATATTTTTAAATCTGTAGCTTTTATTAAATAACATCTGATAAAGCTGCTATGAATGTCCTTTTTTTGGTACTTCCTGTTATAAGGTGGCAATGCTCTGCCCCTGGCCTGTAGGAGATGGTGAGCGCTGTGCAGGTGATTGGGTTGAGTAGGTGCCGCAGTAGTGGCCAGCATATGGGGGGAGGGGAAGAGGGGAGAATAGTCCCAGGGGTAATGTCCTTGGAAGGCTGAGGGATGGTAGAGAGGCAGCCAGCTGGTCAAAGTTGAAACAGCTTTGTAAGGTAGAAGGACAAAACAAGCAGCGCCAATCTAAGTGTAGTATAGGGTTAAAACAGTGACACTTTATTAGATTGCACTTACAGATGAGGGATGCATAGTCAGCATGAAGTAATAATCACATCCTGTAGGTCCATCTGGGTTGGGAGCTTGAGTCCACTGTGTCGTTCTGTGACTGGCGGCGTTGGAGGCTTGAAGAAGGAGCACATTTGCTCAGAACGCACGCCCCACCACCATGTTCCCTGGACGGAACTGTCATCCCACTGGTGATGTCTAGTACCCCAGCTGTCTACTGTCCCGGAGCCCCAGAAGCCACCGACGCTGCTGGTCACAGAGCAACACCGTGGACTCAAGCTCCCAACCTAGATGGACCTACAGGACGTGGTTATGACTTCATGCTGACTATACACCCCTCATCTGTAAGTGCAATCTAATAAATTGTCACTGTTTTAACCCTATACTACACTTAAATTGGCGCTGCTTGTTTTGTCCTTCATTGCTCTGCCCCTGTCTCCCAATTGTTCTCCAGTAGTATCACTCTGTCACACAGGCTTGGAGACTACAACTGGCTGTCAAGGGGTCAACAAAATTATAACAGCACTACTCTGTAAAGAGAACAACTTTATGTGCATCTGTCCATTAGCCAATTTGCTAAAACTTTATTCTGTAGAGCTCTCAGCCCTGATCCAATTCAACTCTTTGGTTCTTCTGACCCTAAAGCCTAGTACACATGGGCTGAATGTTGGCGACATCGGCCGATCAGTAAATATGTCATATTTAAAAAAATATATATATGTATACAGTATATAATAAATAATTAATAAAAATTATTTGTGCGTATTTTCGATATAACATATCACTTTAATATTTTGTTGATGGGCAAGGAGGGGACATCAGGTAGGCTGCACTGGGCCCCCCGTGATTAAGCAAACTAATACACAGGTTTCAACCAGTGAGGGAGACTATAAAGTGTCATTGCTAAACAGATACAAAACATTGAGCTTACCTTCATCATCACCACTGTGCCAGTAAAATCTTCCCAATTGGAAAAAACTTGCCTGCCAATCTACTACCATGGTCTCCTCTTGCTCGCTCAGAACTTGTAACTGTGTGTCCTGAGGATCATATAGACAGGGTGCTCCCTCAGCATGTGGATAAAGGTCTTGAAATCGAGAAGAGACACTATCTCCTCCCTCTTGCTTGGAATTGCTGACCAAAATGGATTTATGTTGATTTCCTGGTAATATTTGGCCATTCCTGGTGAGGAAGTCACTGTACACATGAACATAAAAATGTGCACAAACGCATAATTCGCATGTTTCACCGCATCTCTATGAGGAAAAAAAATGCTTAAATAATGCAGCAATCTGCCCAAATTGAGTTACAAAAGTAGTTCCAAAACTTTCTTGAGCTTCAGACGAAAAAATGTGGAAACACTACATGATTTGCAGGTGTGAAAGTGATGACATGGTTTGACTTAGTTTTCACAAATACTGTATAGGCAATTAACAGTTCACCATAACTCTTTTAATCAACAAAAGTGGAGTGTTAACAAGATATACTGTGCAGTGTCTTTTTTTTTTTAATTATGCAGCTAAATACCTTATTTCACAACACCTTCCCCGATCTAAGGACTACAGTGGGAGGGGCTGAGATTACCCTCTGACATCAGTCAGGAGGTCACATGACCACACAGCAGTGATGTGAAATAAGGTATTTAGCTAAATAATTAAAAAAAATACAGACACTGCACAGTATATCTTATTACAGAGGGGTTGCCCGTAATTGTCATCACTAACTTTACAGACACATGGAATAGCGCCGGGGGGGAGGAGATGGATCACAGACTAAGAACTGACAGGCAGGGAGAGAGGGGGAGAGACTCTGAACACAGTGGGATGATGGAGGCACGTAAACTGATGGATCAGCAGCCATGATTACCATGGTCAGTTCACATAGGGGGACACAGTAACCGGCAGGACCAACCAGGTATTTTACAGCATAGAAATGGACAAATAACACTGCACAAGTACTATGCTGTTTAGCATGCTTTAACCACTTCCAGACCGCCTTCTGCACATTTATTGTGGCAGGCGGGGGTGGCTGCATGAGACAACGTACCTGTACGTTGCTTCATGCAGTAGTCTCTGGGGCTGTGTGCGTGCGCTGATTGGCCAGAGGTAAAGCCAATCAGTGGGTCTGGCAGTCGCAATGTCTGTCGGCCACCCGCGATTGTTCCCCAGAAAGGCAGAACAACGTAAACAAGGCAGATCGCTGTTTTGACAGGGGAGAACATATAAATCTTGTGAGAACATGGAGAACATCTTGGGAGAACACGGATCTCTGTGTTCTCCCAGTCAGAGCAGTCAGGAGGTATTGTCCTCCTATTCCACTGCATAGTTCAGAGCACGTCTGCAAATTGTTGACTATACTATTACAGACAGGGAACTCTGTAAAGGTTTTATATGCCTGAATGAGACGGAACCCTTGTGATGTTATGAAGAGGAGAGACCCGGCCATATACTAAGGCACATTAAGGCGTATTGCTTACCGGTATTCGGTAAGTGCAGGTCTTACGGGGAAGGCTCACGTGGTGGAGTTTGACGAGATATGGTGCACAATACAACTGTGAACGGAATCACTGCTTTCCTATCGCTTTCTCTCACTGGGTTCTGCCTCTACCTGAACTGTGTTGCTAACAGCTGCCACCTGGCAAGAGTGGGAAGGAGCACTGCTTTTTGATACAATTGCTTCTAATATCTATTTTATTGGACCGTGTTTGTATTTTTTGGAAGAGACTATTGATTTATTTAAAGCAGCTGTTTTTTTGGCACTCACTACTTTACATTGTAGCAAAGTGTAATTTCTTCAGTGTTGTCATATAAAAAGATAGAATAAAATATTTACAAAAATGTGAGGGGGTGTACTCACTTTTGTGAGATACTGTATATCAAAGTTAATGAGCGGAGTTGGTGCACTGGCTGTGTAGTTCACTGTGGGTCCATAGTAGAAGAAATAGCTGGCAACCCAAAAGCTTCTTCTTGTAAAGATTTATTCAGCACAATAGCAGTGTCCACATAAACTAACGCGTTTCGGCCGGAGCCTTCCTCATAGTATGAGTTTCCAGGAAACATCGTGTGATGATCAACTGACTGAAAGAGACACAAAGGCAATGCGCAGGATTGTGACCCACAATAATATTTGTCCATTCCTGGAAGAATTTAGGCCATCTTGGATACCAAAGGTGGTCCCTGTATGTATTCAACTGTTTGGCCACAGGTTAATGCTGTTGTAATTTTGTTAACCCCCTGACAGGATTGCTTTAAGCATGCATTCCATGAGCATGGCCTGCTGCCGTTACCATCAGGAAACCCACCATGGGAAATGCCATGCAGCCATCTCTGGAGTGAATGTAGACAGACAGTGGCTGAAAAGCAGTACTGTTGTACAACAAAGCATGAAAAAAGATTTACAAAATACATTTTAGGAAAAAAACCTACAGGGCAATTGTTTATGGTACACATTTGCTTCAGTAAAATAAATGCCTTTCAGTTAAGAGTTTACACGAAAATCATAATTTTTTTTTTTTGTTAATTTTATTTTGATTTTAAAAAATATTAAAACTGATGTTTAATATTATTTAAATTATTTAGCTAAAATTCTAATTTTACAAATGAACATTTGGTACAGAGTTCAATAATGACTCTGTATGCAAAGCACACAATTTTTTCTAATAACTCTTTTTAGTAAACCGTGTTAAAGTTCTGTATACCTGCAACAGAAATGTTTTGGTTTCTGAAAATGATAGATGCTTGACTGTGCCTGGCTTAGTCACTGACCTAAGAAAAAACATGCAATCGATTAATATCAGAATTCCTTATGGGTCCTTATGGGTCCTTTCGGGTGTTCTCCACTTCATTCAGAGAGGGCTTTGTGAATCCCTGTGCTCCTCACTGAATGAGAAAGAAAACAGGATTTTTTTGCTGTAAAATCCTTTTCTTGGAGTCCACTGAGACATGGAGGTCCATCCACCCTGTTTTTATTTTCATGCTCTTACTACTATTTTGCTACGAAGCTGAGGCATAATGATTGTGGGCATGGTCATCATGTGTCCTTCAAGGGACTCCAAGAAAAGGATTTTACAGTGAGTACAAAAATTCTATTATTTTTAACCACTTTACGACTGCCCTATTGTAGATTTAGGCTCCATGCACACTGTGTCTGATAAACGACCGTTTTTGGTCGTTTTGACGACCCAAAAAGCCCAAAAACGCCACTTTATGTTATCCTATGTGTCCATGCACACATGGATGTTAATTGTCGTTTATCAGCAGTGGCGTTCTTGGACTGTTATCTGAACGCCCTGAATTGGCGTTCAAAAGTCGTTCTTTTGACCACAAAAAACGCCGGACACCGATAAACGCTGCTAAACGCTCATAAACACCTGTAAATGGCTATTTATCGGCGTCCGCCGTTTTTTGCAGTCAATGGAAGCTAATGAAGAAAAAAAACGCCCAAAAACGCTGACGCTGATAAACACCGGTAAACGCTGCTTACAAAATGCTGCAAAAGAACATTTTGTAAGCAGCTTCTCCTGCCCGATGCCGAGAGAGCCCAGATAGCGTCCAGTGTGCATGGAGCCTTACTGATACAGGGCGGCCGCTGTGCGCAGGATCACAGCTCGATCCCGCTGTGATTATGCACAGCAGAAGCCAATCAGCAGGTACCGGGGACTTGATGTCCACTGGCACCAGCCGATCATTCATTGCGCAGGCAGAATGGCAGTCTGCCTATGTAAACAGGGCAGATTGACGTTCTGTCGGTACAGAAGGCATGGATCCAGGGACACCAATCCATGCCTTCCCCTAGTAAAAGCACCTCCTACACAGTGCACAAACACTGGTTAGGCACACAGTTAACCCTTTGATGTTAATCCCTTCCCAGCCAGTGTCATTAGTACAGTGACAGTGCATATTTTTAGCACGTGTCACAGGTTCCCAAAATAGTGTCAATTAGTGTCTGATTTGTACGCCGCAATATTCCAGTCCTGCTATAAGCTGCTGATCACTGCTATTACTAGTAAAAATATAAATAAATAAAACAAGGCAGATATCCCTTCTGTGAGTAGGGAAGGCATTGATCCTGTGTTCCTGCTGAGCAGGAACATGGATCAATACCTGTCCGTAGTCAAAGCACCTCCCCCACAATGCACAAGCACTGGCTAAACACACAGTTAACCCTTTGATCACTCCTGATGTTAACCCCTTCCCAGCCTGTGTCATTAGTACAGTGACAGTGCATATTTTTTAGTGTCAAAAGTGTCCATGTCCAATTTGTCCACCGCAATATCACAGGCCCGCTATAAGTCACAGATCGTCGCCATTACTAGTAAAAATAAATAAATAAAAATTCCATAAAAATATCCCATCGTTTGTAGACACTATATCTTTTGAGCAAACCAATCAATGGGATTTTTTTTTACTAAAAATATGTAGCAGAATACCTATTGGCCTAAATCGATGAAGACATTTGATTTTACATTTTTTTTATTGGATATGTTTTATAGCAGAAAGTAAATGTTTTTATTTTTCAAAATTGGTCATTAGTTTGTTTATAGCGCAAAAAATAAAAAATAAAACACAGAGGTGATCAAATACCACCAAAAGAAAGCTCTATTTGTAGGAAAAAAGGACATCAATTTCATTTGGGTACAGTGCCACATGACTGATGAATTGTCAGCTAAAATAACGCAGTGCCGTATGGCAATAAATGGCCTGGGCATGAAGGGGGTTAAATCTTCCGGAGCTGAAGTGGTATAACAATTACACAGTTGCAAATTAGGACAGTTACAGCAAGTGAACCCAGCCGTTCAAAGGGTTTTCACCTACTAGGTGTAATTAGCTTCTCTCCCATTGCAGGGAAGGTAAACATGTCCATTGCTCACATTTAGAAAAGTATCCTTTTAAATTAGAAATCAAGTGTTTTTTGAACATTAAGTGCAAGTCTATGAAAGTAGACCTATGCGCCCTTAAATGATTACCAGAATAAACCACCTGGGGGAATCTCTTCATCATCTGCTGAAATGCCAGTTGTAATTCTAAAAGTGCAAGGAAGGTCACAGGGATATTTTATGAAGGAAGTTACATATAAACATAATTGTTGCTAGCTCTATAATTAGAGGGGGCTAGAATGTGAAGCAGAAACAAACATACACACATTGCAATTAGAAGATATGTATCATCAATAAGGATTATTCCGAAACAGTATCAAATCTTCCTTGATGTGCCAGGATAATTCTTTATCTCCCACTGCCATTGCTAAAATGAAGGGAACAGGCATTCATACACCCAATTGGCTTTTGCTCCCTGCATAGCGCTAATGACTTTATCCCCATTCCAAAGCTTTATTCATAGTTGAAGTCTGTTCCAAGAACGCAGATTGCAGTGACTTGGGTAAATCTTAACTTGGTGCGGCAATTACAACGTTTGTTCCATAATTGAAAGCTACACATTGATCTAAAAAAGTTGTTCCCTGCTGTTATCGCACTGATTTGCTGCTTGTTTATCTCAAGGCTTCTATTTTTTCATTCTTTTGCTAGGATTTGTGAATATCTGCGTTCAATGGCCAAAAACATCAACTGTGAAGCATCTGCATCTTGCTAGGAGACTTTGTTGGTTTATATGCACTTGGCATCTTTTCATGGCATTGGCATTGCACCCATATTGTCAGTCTTTGGAGGGTTAGAGAGCTCATGAAACAGACCTATTGAAAGTCCTTTTAAGCTGAACCAAAGGCAGACAGAAAGATTCTATATATTTTGCAGATATTTATTCATTAAACAAAAAAAAAATAAACAAAATGTGTACACTTACCCAAGCAGGGCATAGTGACAGTTTTAGGGCCCTTTCACACGGGCTTTCCTTATAAAGGGTCCGTTTTTGCTCAGGGTGGATTGCTCCACTGAGTCGACAGATGACAGTTTCATCTCCACTCACTGTGCAGAGATGGAACTGTGAGAGTGCCGCTCTCCTCTATGGAGATCTGATGAAAATGGACCACCTGTCCGTTTCCATCTGATCCGCTCAAATCTGATTCTCCAGATGGATGGAAAATAGGGTTTCCATCTGTCTGTATTTCACGGACCAGATCGGATCCGTTGACATCCGCTGCTCCAAAGGCCTGCATGAAGCGCCCGTTAAAGTCCACCTGAAAAACGGACAGAAGTACCTGAACGGAAAGCCCGTGTGAAAGGGCCCTTACTGCAAAGGTCCCCCCCATCCCCTCATATTTACCTTACCAGCCATTCCTTGATGCTTTTTCCTCTGTTGCAGACTGGAGGCAATATCTGGTGCTTTGGGTTATGGAGGAGCGTGTGACTCCTTCCACTGCGACAGTTCTCAGGCCAAGCAGCCAAATGTTAGGCCTGAGCTAATGGTTGAGAAAATGATGTCACTGCCACTCTTGGTCACCGACACCACTGACTAATGTTGGCTGTGACCAAGGTAGAAGCAGTGATGGAGTGTAGGCAAGGGGTGTATAGGGTTGTCAGGGGAGAAGGGCCCTATGCAGAGACAATTTTACTTTGCCACGCATTGGCAAGATGCATTGTCTATTTAACCTCTTAAGGACCGTCCACATATATATACTGTGGCAGGGCGGCCCTTAAGCGCAAAATCTCTTACCTGTATGTGATTTCTTCTTCCTGGTTTGTGGCGTGCATCACCGGAGACTCACTCCCGTTGTGATTGGGCACAGCGAGAGCCAATCAGCAGGTCCGGCAGACCCAATGTCCGCCTGGAACCTGGCGATCATTCTGGGTGAGGCAGAACATTGGCTAGGCAGACCACTGTTCTGCCAGAGGGGAAATGAAGATCTTGTGTTTCTGCTAAGAATAAACACAGATCTCTGTTTTCCTTTAGTCAAAGCACATCCCCACAGTTAGAAAGCACCCCTAGGGACACATTTAACCCTTTGATTGTCCCTGATGTTAACCTCTTCACTGCCATTGTGATTTATACAGTGACAGTGCATTTTTTTAGCACTGATCACTGTATTGGTATCACTGGTCCCCAAAAAGTATCACAAAGGGGGGGATTTACTAAAACTGGAGCACCCAGAATCAGGTACAATTGTGCCTGGTAGCCAATCTAACTTCAGCTTGCTCAATTAAGCTTTGGCAATAAAACCTGGAAGCTAATTGGTTTTTATGCAGAGCTGCACCAGATTTTGCACTCTCCAGTTTTATTAAATCTCCTCCTTAGTGTCAGATTTGTCCACTGCAATGTCACAGTCCCGCTAAAAATCGTTGCCATTACTAGTAAAAAAAAAAAAAAAAAAGTCCCTAAATCTATCCCATAGTTTGTAGACATTATAACTTTTGTGCAAACCAATCAATGTAAACTTATTGGGATTTTTTTTTACCAAAAAACATGTAGCAGAATACATATTGGCCTAAATTGTTGAAGAAATGTGATTTTTTTACCATTTTTATTGTGTATGTTTTGTAGCAGAAAGCATAAAATATTGGTCTTTTTTTTTCAGAATTTTGGTCTTTTTTTTGTTTATAGCGCAAAAAAATGCAGAGGTGATCAAATACCACCAAAAGCAAGCTCTATTTGTGGGAAAAAAAGGACATCAATTTTATTTGGGTACAGTATCGCGCGACCGTGCAATTGTCAGTTGAAGTAACACAGTGCCGTATCGCAAAAATGGCCTGGTCAGGAAGGGGGTAAAACCTTCTGGAGCCGACGTGGTTAACCACATGCCGACCGGGGTCTAATGGGGGGCTAGATATCGCAAACCGCCGCCATATTACGGCGGCTGCGAGATCCCGCACTGTGAGCGCGCGTGCACCACCGGGGGCGCACTCGCGTTATCACTGTATTCCAGGGGGGCCAGGTCGCGGGTAGGGCGGACTCGATCACCGCCGGCTACCCGCAATTGCCCCCCCGCAGTGAGAGAACGGAGGTCTGTGTATGTAAACACGGATCTCCGTTCTGACAGAGGGGGAAGGGCTGTGATCACACGCTTCCTGTATATGGAAGCCATGATCACTCCCCTCCCCCTGCCAGCCCAGCCCACATACAGTTAGAACACTCTGAGGGAACACAGTTAACCCTTAGAGCGCCCCCTCCAGGTTAACCCCTTCACTGCCAATGGCATTTACACAGTAATCAGTGCATTTTTATAGCACTGATCGCTGTATAAATGCCAATGGTCCCAAAAAAGTGTCAAAATGGCCCGACATGTCCACTGCAATATCGCAGTACGGCTAAAAATCGCAGATCCCCGCCATTACTAATAAGAAATAAAAAAAAAAGAAAAACCCCATAAATGAATTCTCATCATCCGTAAATGCGGCAACTTTTGCGCAAACCAATCAATAAACGCCAATTGCGATTTTTTTTTTTTACCAAAAATATGAGGAAGAATATAAATCGGCCAATACCGATGAAAAAAAAAAATGTTTTTTTATCATTTTTTTTTGGATTCGTATTTTAGCAAAAACTAAGAAATTTGTATTTTTTTGCAAAATTGTCGCTCTTCTTTTGTTTATAGCGGTGATCAGAAATGACTCAAAGGGGCGCGCAATTGTCAGTTAAAGCAATGCAAAAAGTGCTCTGGTCCTAAAGTGTGAAATCCTTCCAGGGCTGAAGTGGTTAAAAAGTGCCTCAGTCTGTCTTTTTGTCAGCTTAAAGCGGAGTTCTTTTTTTTTTGGCTGGCATCCACCTAGTTAGTATTCATTACATAAATAAAGTAATTGATAGCTTTAAATCCCGGTAGTCTTCTTATTTATTTTGTACTTACATTGCACATTTTTTTCTTCACTGGGAGTTCCCATCATAGCTGTGGGCATGTGAAGCCCACTTGCACCCTCCTCGAGTCTCTTCCTGGATAAGCTGAATGCTGGGTAACCAGCATGCACCTCTTGATCTCGAGTGTATGTCTCGTTGCCATAACAATTAATGGTGACAGAGGAAGGTCCCGCCCCATTGTTATGGCAACATGGATAACATGTGTCTCCCTCAGGGATGCCCACTGACTCATGGGAAATGATGACTCACATCTCCCATGAGCCAAGGCAGATCAGGAAGTGGAAGATTACAGGGACCACATAGCAACTCTTAGGGTGTGTATAACTTTTTTTTTTTTTTTTGCATAGAGGATTTGAAATATATAAAGATGTATTTGTGGGTGGAACTCAGCTTTAATATTGGTGGTAGTCCTCTGTACAGCAGGACTCTAACAGGGAAGATGGGGTAGCACTGTGGAACAATTAGGGGTTGATTTACTAAAGCTGCAGAGTGCAAACATTGGTGCAGCTGTGCATGTTAGCCAATCAGCTTTTAACCTCAGCTTGTTCAATCAAGCTTTGACAATAAAACCTTGAAGCTGATTGGTTTCTGTGTGGAGCTGCACCAAATTTTGCACTTTCAAGCTTTAGTAAATCAACCCCTTAGAGTCTATTGCATTGCTTAATTCTGTCAATCTAAACCAGAGAGCTTGCTGACAGGAGGATAGTTTACAGAAAATATCTTATCGTTGAGATACTCCGATATTTCTGCTGTTAGAAATCAGTTATGTTACTGAATAATTTCTCAAGCTACTGTTTACAGACTGCATATTTAAACAAGGTTACCATGACTCCCAGGCCTGTATTTACTGTGACCACAGAGAAAAACATGCTGAGACAGAGCACTCATACAAATCTGCAAAGCAAATGGTTAAATATACAAGGTCTAAGCAGCTCTTGGTTGGCTCAGTGAAGTTGTATATTGCGTGTCTTTGTGCAGCGCTCATGGGAACAATAATACTAGAGTGCATTCTTAGGCTATGTACTGTACAGCTTGTAATCAGAAGGGAAGTAATTACGGAACTGGGGAGAGCTGTTTTTGGAACATCTATATCTGTGCTTGTATAGAAAATCTACTGCAAATCAGTATCTTTGTCATGCTGCTCATAAGATAGTAATATGTCTAGTTGGCAGAGCTGAGAACTAGTAATAAAAAAAAAACACTTACATCCTTCCTACCATAGCTGAACCATTTCTAAAGAGGGCACCTAGGACCACTCACCAGTGCTGTGGTGTACACTTATGGCCCATACACACAGTACAATTATCGGATGAAATCTGTAATACGACAGGCCATCATACAATAATCCGACCGCTAGTATGCTCCATTTGTGAGCCAATTTTGAATTATCATCCAACAGAAGTTGTATGAGCAAACTAGAAAACTTTTGTCTGCTGACAAGGCGTTGTACGATCTTCGGCTCATGTGTACAGAAGTTGGACAAACAAAAGTTGTAAGTACAAACACGCATGCTCGGAATCCAGGAAGAGTTTGGTCATGTAAGCCTGTGCCCATAATTCACAATTCACATTCACCTGAACTTCCTCTTTACACGCTCGTAACACGTCACTACGTTTGGCTTAGTCGAACGATAATTTGACTACCGTCAGTACACTAGACAAAATCACGGACAGCCGATTTTGGGAAAAGTTGGACGTGCGGGCGTACAACAATGGCATTGTGTGTATGAGGCTTTAGTGATCTACAATTGAAAAAAAGGTTAGTGATGGAACCAAATTTTAAGTATCAAAAGTAACACCCCTATAAATTCAGTTGTTCATAAATAGTACCTTGCCCTTTTTCTTGTCTCTTTGGTGCTCCACGTCAGTAGTTGGTTCCAATCCTGGTGCCACAGATACAGTAAAGAGCACCCACATTGAGGCCTTCTACACCAATACATTTAATGAAAGCACTCAAGCTTATTATGAAACAGACTTGTCTACACCTTTCACTGTCCAGTCATATGGTAGGAAGAAGCCTGTAACTTAACATCTTCCGAGGTTATGGGTGGAGGAGGTAGACTAAAACTGCCTTTGGGTAATAGGAGAGCTGTGAAAGTGTTTTCTACAATTCAATTGGTGAAAGGAAATGTGCTTTTACTTGAATTACTATTCTTAACAATTACGTTTTTAAAATCCATACACCGCTAAAGTTAAAAATAGCCTTTACACTTGGGAACATCAATTTTGCACTTTAATATGGTATTTTGAAAATTGTGTATGAAAGCATTTTTTCAATTAGGGTTGTAGATCATAATTGCTATGCTGTTCCTGTTTGCTGACTGTATAACCAGTGGTGACCGCTCCATACGGGGCACCTCCCCCCTAATCTATGCGCCTGGCCCCTAATCTACATGCAGGGCACCGGACACATGGATTCTAATGGGTTTTTTTTTTTTGAATCACATGATTAGAGCCTGAGGCTCTAATTTGCTTCAACAAAGGGTGGCTCTGCACCCTGAGCCCACCCAGTTGTGTGACAATAGCAAACTTTTAGCTACTGTCTTCCTGCTTCGGGCAATCAGGAAGCGAGAGGAGCATGATTGGTGAGAGGAGAAGTGGTCATATTGGCCGGGCAGGGGGGAGGATGTACAGGAAGATCCGGGACTCAGTAGATGGCCGCCCAGAACTTTCTCTCAGTGCTCTGCTTCGGCGCTGATTGAGAACCCGACCGTGTGAGTACCTCCCGTGGCTGGAGCACCAGCCGACACTGCGTATAACTTACATATATACGGCGACAAGGCTGCTATCCTGCATTTCCGGGTCTGGAGTGCCATGATTATACACAGTGGGAGCTGATCTACAGGTACCGCGGGCTCGATGTCCACCGGCACACGCCGATCATTAGACAGAAAGCCAGAACAGAGGTTGCCCTATGTAAACAAGGCAGATCACCCTTCTGTGAGTAGGGAAGGCATGGTTCCTGTGTTCCTGCAAAGCAGGAACATGGATAAATGCCTTTCCATAGTCAAAGCACCTCCCACACAGTACACAAGCACTGGCTAGACACATACTTAACCCCCCTTTGATCGCCCCTGATGTTAACCCCTTCCCAGTCTGTGTCATTAGTACAGTGACAGTGCAGATTTTGTTACATTATATATCACAGTCCCGCTATAAGTTGCCGATCGTCGCCATTACTAGAAAAAATAAATAAATGAAAAGTCAATAAATATATCTCATAGTTTGTTGACACTATAACTTTTGCGCAAACCAATCAATATACGCTTATTGGGATTTTTTTTTACCAAAAATATGTATCAGAATACATATTGGCCTAAATTGATGAAAAAAATTGATTTGTTTTACATTTTTTTATTTGATATGTTTTATAGCAGAAAGTAAAAAAAAAGGTTTTTTTTTTTCAAAATTGTCTGCCTTTTTTTGTTTAACCACTTCCCCCTTTAGGACCAGAGCCCTTTTTGCGATTCGGCACTGCGTTGCTTTAACTGAAAATTGCGCAGTCATGCGACGTTGTACCCAAACTAAATTTGCTTCCTTTTTTCCCACAAATAGAGTTTTCTTTTAATGATATTTGATCACCGCTGCGTCATTTCTGATCGCCGCTATAAACAAAAGAAGAGCGACAATTTTGCAAAAAAACACAAATTTCTTACTTTTTGTTAAAATACAAATCCAAAAAAAAATATAAAAAAAACATTTTTTTCAGCGGTTTTGGCCGATTTATATTCTTCCTCATATTTGTGATAAAAAAAAATCGCAATTGGTGTTTATTGATTGGTTTGCGCAAAAGTGGTCGCGTTTACGGATGATGAGAATTAATTTCTGGGGTTTTTATATTTTTTTTTATTTTCTTTACTAGTAATGGCGGCGATCTGCGATTTTTAGCGGTACTGCGATATTTCAGCGAACATGTCGGAACATTTTGACACTTTTTTGGGACCATTGGCATTTATACAGCGATCAGTGTTATAAAAATGCACTGATTACTGTGTAAATGCCATTGGCAGTGAAGGGGTTAACCTGCAGGGGGCGCTCTAAGGGTTAAAAGTGTTCCCTGGGCGTGTTCTAACTGTATGGGGACTGCCCTAACAGGGGAAGGGAAGTGATCACAGTTTCCACGTAGAGGAAGGCTGTGATCACAGCCCTTCCCCCCCTCACAGAACGGAGGTCCGTGTTTACTTACACGGACCTCCGTTCTTTCACTCCGGGGGGGGGGGGCATCGCGGGTGGCCAGCGGAGATCAAATCTACCGCACCCGCTCCCTGGCCCTCCCCGGACACAGTGAGCGTGCGGGCGCGCCTCCGGCGGCACACGCGTGCTCACTGTGCGCGATCTCGCAGCCGCCGTCATATGACGGCGATTTGTGCAGAGGAGCCATTCTGTCACCGTCAATTGCCGACCATCGGTCGGCAAGCGGTTAAAGCGCAAGAAATAAAAAAATGCAGAGGTAATCAAATACCACCAAACAAAAGCTCTATTTGTGGGGAAAAAAGGGCGTAAATTATATTTGGTTACAGCTTTGCACGACCATGCACTTGTCAGTTAAAATAAGGCCATTCCGTATCGCAAAAAATGGCCTGGTCATGAAGGGGGGTAAATCTTCCTGAGGTTAAGTGGTTAAAGAATAAGAACCACACTGCAAGGAATTGGTGATCAGGACTGTAAACAATCAGTGTGTCCTCAATACATCTCTGCAAGGTGAAATGTTTGATGTATAGAATGTTATTCACTCTTTTCTTATTACATAGAGAATTGTGTCCTCTTATGATACCGTGTCCTGATCCAAACATGTGGCATTCTCTCCGCTCAAGAGAAATCGATAGCCTGATCAATATCGCCATACATCTGTAGTAAATGCTGAGAGGAATTTCTGTCTATATTGATTTAGAGAATTGTATTAAATTGGTTGTGTGATTTGTATAAAAACATTTCCTTATTGATTTACAGATTTCTGTTTTTACTGTTCAGCTTACAAACCATGTGACAAACACAAATGGTGAAAAAACTTTCTTTGTTAGCTTTAAATGCTTTATTTTGACTTCCATAATAGTATTCTAAAAGAAATGTGTAGGTTTTCAATGTAATGGCTATGCATAGGTCATACACAGGCCAGGTTTTTTGTCACCCATGGCAACAATATAGTGATAGAATACTGGATCTATCATTCATCATGTCTTCTGAGTGTCTGGTCGAAATCTTTCCCACCAGTGCAGTTGATCCCTATATACTTTAACCCCCTTAGCGGTATTCCCGAGCGTGACTCGGGGTGTTTTTTTTATGCTAGAATCGGTATCCCCGAGTCACGCTCGGGGTAGATGTGCAGAGCCTGCAGCGGTGTTAAGGCGAGGGTACGTGGTAACGACGACGTCCCTTGCCTTGGTCCTTCAGTGGTCTCGCTGCTTGCCGCGCCGCCCCTAGAGCCGCCGCTAGTGTCGTTACCCTCTAGTAGCGACCTAGCGGTCCTCTTCCATTCCTTGTGGCGACGTCCGAGACGTGTAGATGGGGCTCGCACTGAGCCCCTATGGCTAAGATCGTATTTTTTTTGTGGGGCTCAGTGCGAGCCCTTATGGCGATTCCCCCAATTTCATATATCCCTAGTTGACGTGACCACCCTTTCTAAAGCTGGTCTGTGAGTCTTCTGTACTACTTACTATCTAGGTCATAAGATAGTGATATAACAACGGTACCCACTGTTTTTTGGACCGGACACATACTGGATACGTATCG
>BLSH010539147.1:1238746-1269142 GCA_018402905.1 Glandirana rugosa
TCCACCAAGCTCACTAAATGGACTCACCAGACAGAATGGCTGGTCTCTCTAAGAACCAGCAATCTCATTTCGTTTAACCATTCCACAAGTCTCCACTGTCCACCGTAGGCTCTAATATGCTCTGACCATCATGTGAAAAGGAAGGAGAAGGAAACTCCCATAGCGTAAAACCATACTTAAAACATAATTATTCACAAAAATATTCAAATAAAACCAAGTTACACTCACATGTACATAGTGTCCACCCGACACTAGGGATTATTCACAAAGCCAATCGGGGACATATCTTTGTGAATAATTATGTTTTAAATATGGTTTTACGCTATGGGAGTTTCCTTCTCCTTCCTTTTCACATGATGGTCAGAGCATATTAGAGCCTACGGTGGACAGTGGAGACTTGTGGAATGGTTAAACGAAATGAGATTGCTGGTTCTTAGAGAGACCAGCCATTCTGTCTGGTGAGTCCATTTAGTGAATACAAGAGAAAAATCCTGCGCTTAGGCTAAAAGATAGTGTGAGAAAATCCAAGATATGCGACTCCGCAGATAGGTTTTTGGTATAAACCTCCAACTATAGTGAATTTTAAAACTGCAGCGCAAAAAGTTCACACATAAAGTAAAAAGTCCTATACGGAAAATCTTGAAAAATCTTGAACGGGGTCCTGTGTATTCAGCAAAGAGCCCACCACCAGAGGCACCACCACACCAAACTCCTTACCAGATGTAAATGACCCCCTGTTACGGAGGGTCAAAGAGCGCCTTGGTATATTATGCTCCGCAAAGGACTCAGGATTTCGGGTAGAAAGGTCTCACATCAGCACAATCCTCAAAAGATTCAGGCTCGTTCATAAAAGGAATATAAACGTACAATAGTGCAGATGGTACAAACATATGTTTTAATTGTACTAAAAACAAATGGTTACTCACATTTGGTGTGATAAAAACAGCACATGGATACAGAAAATACAAGTGCCTCTCCCGGGTGCACTGCACGAACGGCCCGGCGTCCAGGGAGAGAGATGTCGTCCGCGATTCAGCCTGTCCGGTCACGTGCAAGACGTGCGTCTCCTGGTGTCCACCCTACGCGTTTCGTCATCCACTGACGTCGTCTGGGGTGTGGCCACCAGGAGACGCCGGCACCTTATGACCGGAACGAGCGGAAGTAGTCTGCGTTCCAAAGCCGCTGATACAGAAACCGACTGACAGGAAGCGCAGTACATAATTAGTGTATGGAGAAACTGACTGATCAGAGACCATAGCAGAGAACAACTTTAAAAAGGAGAAGATCATTCACCTGCTAATAGTAAGTCAGTTTAAATAAAATGAAAATATTTAAATTACATTCTTCATTCAAGAAGCAATATGTACAAAATAAACTAAAATAAAAGTAAAAGAATGTTTTCCTATATTCACTTTGCACTGACCGGAGAAAACTGAACGCACACGCCATCTAGTGACTAAAAACAATTATGCATCTTTAGATATAAAAATTATATTACATTAAGTGAAATTCATTTTAATCAGAGACTCTATGCATTATTAATGAAGGCATTCACATCCCACTCAATATTCAATCCGTGAGGGGCATATGAACGTAAAGAATAAATCCAGAGCGTTTCCATTCTGGATATTTCCCTCCTGATGTTATTTCCTCGCCAAGTGGGTACATAGTGGTCAATCGCCATGATCTTAGTGCCCTCAGGTTTTCTCCCATGGCATAGATCATAATGGCGTGACACACTATGGTTAGGATACCCCTTGCGGATGTTTGTCAAATGTTCTCCCACTCTGATCTGGAGGGTGCGTATTGTGCGCCCTACATAATAATGTCCACATGGACAAATCAGTAGATAAACTATATTTTTTGTAGAACATGAAATAAAGGAATTAATAGAGTGGGATTTACCGTCATGTGCTGAGGAGAAGGTAGTACATTTTGATTTTATAGAATTAATTTTGCAGACCTTGCATTTTCTACAGGGATAAAACCCTTTCATGTTTTGGAAAAACATAGGCTTTTTAATTGGAGGTTCAACGACATTTGGAGCCACTGTCAGTCTAAGGGGAGGTGCCCCCTTGAATAATACAGTAGGTCTGTTCCCTAATAGGGGAGCCAGCACCCGATCATTGGTCAAAATGTTCCAATGTTTGTTTAGAATCCTAGTCACCTGTTGGTGTTGGAAACTGTAAGTAGTAATCATGGGACAATTAAACCTAGTTTCTACAGATTTCTGTTTTGGGACCAGGAGAGTGTTTCTGTCCATCGACTGGACTTCCTTATAGGCTTTATCGATCAATGAATCGGTATAGCCCTTTTCCTTGAATCTGGTTTTTAGGACTATGGCCTCTTTTTCAAAGGAGTCTATATCGGAACAATTTCTACGCAATCGGACAAATTGGCTTTTGGGGATGCCACCCAACCAATTGGGATGGTGGCAACTCCCTATGTCAATAAATCCATTGCGATCAGTATCTTTAAAATGAGTGGAGGTCACCAACCTTCCCCCACTGACCTCTATATTTAAGTCCAAAAAATGAATTTTAGAGGTGCTAGCTTCATAGTCCAATTTTATACCTCTATCATTAATATTAAGGGTAGAGATAAAGAGATCAAGGGAGGGGAGGTCACCTTCCCATAGGAGGAGGACGTCATCTATATATCTAAGCCAGAAGCGGAGTTCCCCCCTACCACTGGTATAGACGACGTCCTCCTCCCACTTAGCCATGAACAGATTTGCCATGCTTGGCGCGTATTTCGCGCCCATGGCAACTCCTCTGGTTTGTAGGTAATGATTGCCCCCCCACCAGAAGTAATTATGTTTCATGGCATACTCCAACAGAGATAATATAAAAGATTTCTGTTTCCTCGGTAATGTGGTGTCTGTACCCAGGTATTTTTTCACAGCCTCCATTCCATGTTCATGCGATATGATAGTGTAAAGGGAGGAAACGTCTGCCGTAGCTAGGACCATTCCCTCCCTCCACTGAACATCTCGCAAGAAATTGATAACTTGGGTGCTATCTTTAAGAAAAGATGGTGTGCTAGTCACCAATGGTTGTAAATAGGTGTCAATATACCGACCCACCCTGGAAGTCACGGAATCTATACCGCTTACTATGGGTCTACCAGGGGGGTCGGTCAGACTCTTGTGTACCTTAGGCAAGATATACAAGACTGGTATCCTCGGGGTAGTCGGTACCAAGAAGGCTTTTTCCTTCTTAGTGACAATACCCTCTTTAGCACCTTTCTCCACAATCTTAGTTAATTCTCGTTTATACTTGGCTGTGGGATTGCTCCCTAACAGCTGATATGTCTCTCTATCGGAGAGCAGCCTCTCCACTTCTTTCTTATATGACTCTTTACTCAAGACAACAATTCCCCCTCCCTTGTCGGCGGGTCTTACTACGATATCATTTCTGTCTTTTAACATTTTTATGCCTTTTTCAAATTTTACATCAGGATAATGTTTTTTGGGTTTGATGGCATTAACATCTTTGAGCACCATATCTCTAAATATAGCCAAAGCTGGCAGCATGCTTCCAGGTGGATTAAACAATGAGGCATTGGCCAATCCTGAATGTCTAAAGTTATCCTGATTGTGGGTCAGTCTGGCCGGATTGCTGGTAAGATATCTCTTAACACAAAGTCGCCTAACAAATTTGTGGACATCCATATATGTCTCAAATTTGTTAAGGGGCCTAGGTGGGGCAAATTTTAGTCCTCGGTTTAGAACATGTATTTCTTCATTAGACAAAGGTTGGTGACTTAAATTGAAAAGTCCATTTAGTGAGCTTGGTGGAGGAACACACTGGGTGTTGTTTTAACCTCCCTGGAGGTAATCCCGAGTGTGGCTCGGGGTGGAATTTCAGTACCATTAGCGGTAACCCCGAGCCACACTCGGGATTGCATTGCTGGATCCAGGCTGGGTTACTCACCTTGTCCCCTGGATCCAGCGATGTCCTCCCGCGGTGTCAGCGGGTCTGTCCCTCCGCCCGATGCCTCTGTGTGCCGGGCTCCGTTCCCTGCGAGCATTGCGTCGCACGGGGACGGAGACTGGCGGGAAATTCAAATAGTGAAACACACAATACACATACAGTACACTGTAATCTTACAGATTACATTGCTGTATGAAATAATTTCACATTCCCTTTGTCCCTAGTGGTTTGCCCAGAGCCCTGCATGCAAGTGTCCCTTTACGTCAAAAGTGGTTTTTGATCAGCTAGAAAACACCGATAGTAAATAAGAATAATTTGCAGAATTGAGTGATACTGATTTTTGGGGAAATTTATCATCAGAAACTGAAAGTGACCGCGACAATTCTGCAACTGAGCAAATTTCAGTGTTTTTGGTTTGATTACATTATTGAATACATTTTATTACTATTACGTTATTATTTCTGATAATTATTTATAGTTATTTATTATATTATAATTTATGATTTCATGTTTCAAACTTTTTCATACCCGGGATGTCTACTAGACTCTTGTTTGGACAGATTTAAGTGAGTTATTGCTAAGAATTACAGGCCTACAATATAAAACGCCAAATTTCCATGCAAAATAATGGTACCGCTTTCAGCACCAAAAATCTGAAATAATCATACCGCCAGGGAGGTTAAAGGAGTCACTGATATATCAAGATTGTTTTGCATGGATTTTGGCATAAGGATGATACACATGGAACTACGAAGATTTTTTATCCATGATTTATGGCAGCAGTTTATGGACTAGAATTTTTTGTGGTTTCCATATATATGGTTTACAAATTTTGTCACTTTGAGCACTTTTGCACTTTTCCGCAAAGGATTGCACATTTTTGATATGCACTTTTTTCAGGTTTATTTCAATATGCAACAATGTATTAATCATGTATAAGAGTTTGTGAAACAGTCGTTTTGTTACAGATTCAGTCTGTGGGGGTCGCGGGAGTTTCTGTGACCTTCACACACTAAGATTGTATTGACACAATATTTTCTGAGGTCACTAGTAGAAATTTAACACTAAGAGGTTTAGAGGGCACAGAGTTTCATAATCATAGCTGTTTGAGCTGCCTATCCCAATCTCATAGCATACGATCTCTGAAAAAACTCAGCAGCGGGAGTGAGACGATTTCTGTTTCCTTTGATTCAACTTCCTTCCACTGCCACTAAACAATTGTCTTCATAAAAACCTAAAATAAACAAAGAGTCAAAAAAAAGAATACAAACTGAGAGCTGAAGAGGTAACACATCTCACCTAAGTTTAGGCTTTTTGAGTTAACTATTCTCCGTATTTACTAATAATGTAACCATGCCTATCACTATACCATCAAAATGGTTGAACCTTTGGCTGAAAGGATGGCTACACTACATCATCTTTATCATAATCCTATTAATAAATGTACATAGAGTTCTGCTTTTTTTGTACCTTGTATGCTACAGTCATTTTCCTAATTCTCTGTATGTGTATTGGAAAAAAGAATACAATAACAACTAATAACAGGAACCTAAAAAAAATGTTGAAAAGGGGGCATTTAGAAAACATGTACGAGTTTTATTTATCATGCCCAATTACACACTTCTTACTGTTTTGCAAAGCAGATAATTAGAAAATATTGGTATTTTAGTAAAGCACAGAAATTACCCAATTTTAGCATGCAAGAACTTGATAAATGTCCCTTAGTGTATTGAAGACTTAAAAAATGTAAAGCAATAAAGAGGTAAAAGAGGACTAACAAGCTGAGGAAATATAAAATAGTGGAGGAAGAGACAGAAGATGAAGAACAGAGAAAGGCAGAAATCTATTTTTGTAGCATTTATTTTATTCGCTTGTCAAAATTTTGGACTGTACAAGTAAAACAGCTGGATAAATTGCATAACCATCATTCAAGTGCCTATAAATATTACAAAACTCCATATATTCAGAAATAAATATAGCCATAGCCAGATTATACCATTAAATTCAGAAAGAGTCTGCCATTCTCATGCTATGTGTTTGCTTCTGGAGTGTAGCCTCCTGTCTCAAAACTGTGTTAAAAGTTATCATAATGGACTATGTGATCACGTAGCCATTCATAAAATAAGAATATGGGAACTGTTAGTTCTTTGGCTGCAAAACAGCCTGTTGCACATGATGCATGCAGCAAAAAAGTCTAGAGCCATTCAGCAGCAGGATGGACACTGCCATAGATGTTGCAACTTTCTTTCCTGCAACTACAATTCCCCCATCAACACAGACAGCCTTCCCCCCGACCCCCCTCCCCCGCTGGGATAATACAATGTTTCGGCAGGAGGGATCCCCCTGTCAGCACTGTCTGTGTTTATGAGGGAATTGTAATTGCAGGAAATAAAGTTGCAACGTCTTTGGCCTGCCTTAGTTTCCATCCTGCTGCTGAATGGCTCTAGATTTTTTGTAGTTGTAGGAAAGAACATAGTGATTATTACTAGAAGCTATAGCAGCTGTTAGCAATAATCGCAAGTAAATCCGGCAGGCTGGGTGTACCCAAGTTGATCGATTGAGCCTGCCCATACACTGTTCAAATCTTGGCCGATTCCTGCTGAATCAGATGAGATTAGAGCCATCTATGGGCGGCCTTAGCGAATTTACATCTGAACTCCAGGCAGATATAAAACACAAATTCGTGCAGCTCTGCATTCATTACTGCTTACAAGCAGTGTAAATGCATGCATTTGACTTGGTGCCAGTCTTTTGCATTCCTTTGATATCAATTTTTTGAAGCACAAGGGTCCAATCAGTTGTGCTGCAGTGCAAGGAGACTGCTCTTATAAGGAAAAACCAGTGATAAGATGACATCCTCTTCAGTGTGCTTCTTTTTTTTCATTATTTAAGTATAAGAAGAGTGTAGGACAAGACCATTAAGTGTTCTGTAAAGTGGAACCGCACTCTCCCAATCAACATTGATTACTTTATTACTCATGCTGCTAGCATTAGTAATTCGATCAGAAAGTATATCATATTTACTTGTTTTAAACTTTTTCCTTCTTTTTACATTTCTTCAGTTACTTCCTGGTTTCTTGAAACAAAAGGGTAGCCCCTGGAAGTCGCAAATCTAAGGTGTCCTAGAGAAGTGAATAGAGTGGCAACCTCAGCCTGGACTCCAACCAGGCCATGTCCCAACGAGTTTCATTCTGCTCCCCCCCGGAGCTTAGTCATGGGGATAGGGAACTCATGTGTGTGGGGAGTATTTAAACATCATCAGTAGTCACTCATTAGGTGCAGAGAGGTAGTAGGTGTGTGTGATTATTTGTGATTGGTATTTATATAAAGAATGGATTTGTCAGTGCAATTGGACCTGAAGTGCTAATCTCTGTGCAAAGCATGGTATTATAGCGCAAGAATCAAATATGTGAGTGCTGATACTCCTAATAAGACTAATAAGCTAGAAAACAAAAGACAAAAAAAACTTTGTTGGTATGTGTATATGTAAAAATGTGATTAATTTGGTTTGTTCGTGATTAAAACTATATTTGCGGGAAAAAAACCTCAGAGTGCAACAGTGGCGGCTGGTGAAGTTTTAGGAAGGGGGGCGCCAGATCCTGCCCTTCCTTTTTGACTCTTCCCACTTCTCATAAGCCCCACCCCTTATAGAATCTACCCATTTTGCCAGGAGTATATAACCCAGCATCACAGGACAGGGTATACAGGCAGCATCACAGATAGGGTATACAGTCAGCATCACAGGGCAGGGTATACAGCTAGCATCACAGATAGGGTATACAGGTATACAGCCAGCATCACAGATAGGGTACACAGCCAGCATCACATATAAGGTATACAGGTATACAGCCAGCATTACAGATAGGATATACAGGTATTCAGCCAGCATCACAGATAGGGTATATAGGTATACAGCCAGCATCACAAATAGGGTATATAGGTATACAGCCAGTATATAGGTATACAGCCAGCATAACAGATAGAATTTATAGGTATACAGCCAGCATCACAGATGGGGTATATAGGTATACAGCCAGCATCACAGATAGGTTATATAGGTATACATCCAGCATCACAGATAGGGTATTTAGGTATACAGCCAGCATCACAGATAGGGTATATAGGTATACAGCCAGAATCACAGATAGGGTATAGAGGTATACAGTCAGCATCACAGATAGGGTATGCAGCCACTCAGAGCAACCCCCCACCACAGGAATTGTGGCTTTGACAGCACCCCCCCCCCCGTGCAGCGAGACTCGTGGCTCTGACAGCAACCTCTGCGCAGGAGGTCTGGCAGGCACTTACCAGGCTGTGGAGAGCAGCAGCGGCGGACCGAGGTGTCCGCTCCTCATGCTTCCTCCTCCCTTCCTTCCTCTTGCCAAAGTGCCGCTTGGCATCCAATAGGATTGTCTGGTGCTTTGGCCAATCGGGAAAAAGGTCTCACTGACCTGCCTCCTGATTGGCGGGGAGGTATTGTACTGTGAAAATAGTGAAAATCCATTTGCTATGGTCACACAAATGGGTGGGATTGGGGCGCACGCTATGTGCGCCGAGACCACCCTTTTTTGAATCCTATTAGAGCCTATTCCGCCATAGGAATCCATGCACCTGGCGTCCTGAAAGGGTCCAGGCGCATGGATGGGGGACGGGCGGTGGCAGGGATAGGGGGGTGGCGCCTGTGCTCCCTCAATGCATGGGCCGCCACTGGAGTGCAGCCAATTTAAAGACGGTCTCGCTGGACACTTCTATCTGCCCTGCAAAGACAAGGAGATGGTCAGCCCCAGCTGAGTAACCCCAACTAGTACAGTGCCCTAAAAATTATTCATACCCCTTGACATTTTCCACATTTTGTCATGTTACAACCAAAAATGTAAATGTATTTTATTGGGATTTTATGTGATAGACCAACACAAAGTGACACATAATAGTGAAGTGGAAGGAAAATAATAAATAGTTTTCCATTTTTTTTTACAAATAAACATGTTAAAGTACGAATAAATATATAAAAGTTTGGCGTGCATTTGTATTCAGCCCCCCTGAGTCAATACTTTGTAAAACCACCTTTCGCTGCAATTACAGCTGCAAGTCTTTTTGGATTTGTCTCTTCTAGCTTTGCACATCTAGAAAGTGACATTTTTGCCCATTCTTCTTTGCAAAATACGTTAAGCTCTGTCAGATTGGATGAAGAACATCTGTGAACAGCGATTCTCAAGTCTTGCCACAGATTCTTAATTGAATTTAGGTCTGGACTTTGACTGGGCCATTCTAACACATGAATATGCTTTAATCTAAAACATTACATTGTAGCTCTGGCTGTATGTTTAGGGTCATTGTCCTGCTGGAAGGTGAACCTCCGCCCCAGTCACAAGCCTTTTGCAGACTAATATGTTTTCTTCTAAGATTGCCCTGTATTTGGCTCCATCCACCTTCCCATCAACTCTGACCAGCTTCCCTGTCTCTGCTGAAGAAAAGCATTCCCACAACATGATGCTGCCACCACCATGTTTCACAGTGGGGATGGTGTTTTCAGGATGATGTGTAGTGTTAGTTTTCCGCCACACATACTGTTTTGCTTTTAGGCCAAAAGTTACATTTTGGTCTCATCTGACCAGAGCACCTTCTTCCACATTTTTGCTGTGTTCCCCACCTGTCCTCTTGCAAATGGGACTTCTTATGGCTTTCTTTCAACAATGGCTTTCTTCTTGCCACCATAAAGGCCGGATTTGTGGAGTGCACGACTAATAGTTGTCCTGTGGACAGATTCTCTCAGCTGAGCTGTGGATCTCTGCAGCTCCTTCAGAGTTACCATGGGCCTCTTGGCTGCTTCTCTGATTAATGCTCTCCTTGCCCGGCTTGTCAGTTTAGGTTGATGGCCATGTCTTAGTAGGTATGCAGTTGTGCCATACTCTTTCTATTTTCGGATGATGGATTGAACAGTGCTCCATGAGATGTTCAAAGCTTGAGGCATTTTTGTATAAACTAACCCTGCTTTAAACTTCTCCATAACTTTAACCCTAACCTGTCTGGTGTGTTCCTCTGCCTTCATAATGTTGTTTGTTCACTAAGGTTCTCTAACACACCTCTGAGGGCTTCACAGAACAGCTGCATTTATACTGAGATTAAATTACACACAGGTGGACTCTATTTACTAATTAGGTGACTTCTGAAGGCAATTGGTTCCACTAGATTTTAGTTAGGGGTATCAGAGTAAAGGGGGCTGAATACAAATGCATGCCACACTTTTCACATATTTATTTGTGAAAAAAATTGAAAACCATTTATCATTTTCCTTCCACTTCACAATTATGTGCCACTTTGTGTTGGTCTACCACATAAAATCCCCAAAAAATAAATGTACGTTTTTTGTTGTAACATAACAAAATGTGGAAAATTTCAAGGGATATGATCTAATAGCCTCTCTAGGCTTTTGTGGTTTGAGAGGTCTTGGTTAGCTTTGAGTTGAAAATGTTATGGTAGTGTTTTTGTCTGCTACAGGTATGTTTTAAATCTTGTTTTCATCCTAAACCTAGGTGACATTAATCGCACATGTCTGCCTCAATGTAGTTTATCAATTGTGCTTTTTTATTTTTCACTCCAGTAGTTTTGATTGTATAATATGTGTTATTAAAAAAATGCTGCTACGGTGTTCACATGGCAACCACTTGCTTTATTATAGCAAGCTTCACCTCACCAAACAGAGGATTCAGCCTTCAAAGAATCCCATTAGAACAGCCCATGGTAATGCAGGTTCTCTTGTAATATCTTCGAGCTTTTACAATGTAATAAAGTTCAGGTGGGGCATCTGTTAAAGGCTTACTATATACAAATAAAATAAACCATTTAAAATTGAATTAACAGGGATAAAGTGCTTACTGCATTGCTGCATTTAACACACATACACAGAACATTTTTAATGCACTATTTTTTTTATTTATTTTTTGTTAACCCATATAACATACATCTTAGTACCTGAGAAAAGGCACACAATGCTATAAACGTTGGGTCGCATAACATAGCAAGCCAATATTCATTTCGTGATGAAATATTTTGGATATTTAAAGCCCAATTCTAGCTTCAAAAATCACATCTGTTTTATGGCTCTTTACTTTTTTTGGCTTCACCTTCTTCTCCCACTGTATCCCATAGAGGTTCTGTTTTTATCCCTAGCTGTTGCTCCACTTCTTGGCTGAATCATGTACATGGTCATACAACCCCTTCCACTCTGCATAGGCAGTCATAAACACATTTCATGTAAGCTTTTTGTATATGGCCACACTTCCTGACCCTATGAGACAGTATTGCATGCTGGGAATTAAAGTTCAATAGTGGTGGCACTAGGGTTGCCACCTAATCCTTTTAGGCTGGATTCACACTATCCGACACAAAAACGGTCAGACTTTTGATCCTACTTTGCCCTGCAACATCGGTCCTACTTTAGTCCTACTTCTATCCGACTTGAATGAACAACATAAGATTTTGCTCCGACTTTGAGATAGTGACTTGTCCTTTGACCAATCAAAACAATGCCAGTGTGAGATAAATTCCTTTTACTGCTGCTGTAACCACCAAGTCGGATGTCACAAGTTGGGTGGATGGGCTGAAGTAGGACCAAAGTCGGACCAAAGTAGTACAGGCAACTTTTTCAAAGTCAAACCGACTTGTGTCAGACTAGTTAAGACGGCTCTCATAGGGAAACATTGATTTGGTTATGTCATGCGACTTGTGCTCACAATGTTTGTCAGACTAGTGTGAACCCAGCCTTAAACCCGAACACATATGAATTACACAGGTTCTGAGGCTAGTTTAATGCAGGTAAGGCACCAAGTGAGTTTAACTATTATTATTATTATACAGGATTTATATAGCGCCAACAGTTTGCGCAGCGCTTTACAAAATGAAGGCAGACAGTACAGTTACATCACAATTTGGTACAAGAGGAATCAGAGGGCCCTGCTCATTAGAGCTTACAATCTACCACCTTAATCAGCCACAGAACCTGTCTAATTAATGTGTCCTGGATTAAAGGGATGATGTGGCAACCCTAGGTCTCGACTGTGTGACGTGTATGGGCTATTTTCCTTTGCCCGAATGCTGGAGCTGTGTAGTTAAGCGGAATCACTACAGTGAAATGATCACCAATTTGCAGCCATTTTAAAGACAAGCAGAAGGAAAATAAAATATAAAAGAGCAACAAGGTATGTAGGCAGTGAGGGAGAACCTGTGTATGCATTTTGCCAAAACATATGAACAAAACCTGGACTTCAGCTTTAAGTGGGGCATAGACTTAGACTGGCCATCTGGGAACTTTCAGCATTTGCTAGAAGAGGTGTTGTGGTATGAGATGAATCAAATATTTTATAGCAGTCTTTATACTGTATTTGCTTATATTCTAATCTACCAATACTGTACTGTATATGAATCATATAGTTCTTTATTCTTAGCAAATCCTTTGCCACATTGTGCACCTGTTATCTAAGACATTTCACTTGTTTCATGTGCACTGCTCTACTAAGGTAACAAAGGCCTTTCACAATGGAATACCCTTCAAAGAATATCTGAAATGTTAACACATTTCAGAAGTGTAGAGATGCGTGGGTACCGTAAACCTTTCCCCACTTCCCATACACCACCTTGCCCTTTTCTACCTCTGTGTTGCAACAAGAGATGAGCATAAGAACACTCTTTATCTCACACTAGCAGTAGTCTGGTATCCTACTTAAAGTGTTACTTAACCCAGGACCTTGCATTCACCATATATGATCTCCCACCTTACAGAGGACATGGAAATACAATTATTTTAGTAAGTATAAACTGCTAAATACCTTTTCTCATTAGCAGTATATAGCAGTTTTGTGACTTCTATCAGTGTGATTAAAGCTTGCATGAGGGGTTTTCATTATATTGTAACTGTCCTATGAGGCTGCAGGACCCCTGATCCTCTGTTTGGACACTGCCGATTGGTCCTGTACTGGTCACATGCACCCTCCCAAGAAAAAAAAAAACTCTATAGCAATACACACTAAATTGAGCATGAGTGACTCCAAAGGCTCTGTCTTATCAGGAGATGGGTTGGCGACAGTGTGAGAAGGGAAGGATCAGAGAAGACAGGATCAAATAGCCTGTTTACGCAATGCTGAGGATTAACCCCTTAGGTTCCACAGTATAACGAGCATACTGGACGATAAATTAAAATCGACTGTCGAATGGAGTATACTAACTCAGATTAATGGATGACAGGCTGCCGTACGAAAATTTTCAGCCGTTAATTGGACCGTGTGTACAGGCCTTTAGAGAGATCTCTAATGAAGTACCAATTTGCTAAGCCATGCATGAACTGTATACCCCACCTCAAGATGTACTAGTGGGGCAGCTCTTTTCACCAGCCACAACACACTTCTGACAAGGGGCAGGAGGCTTGGCTTGAAATCTGATGCTTTTATAAAATGTCTGGAAATACAGTATGTGTAATTGGGAGGTGATTGTCACTATCGTAATGGAAGTTTACAGTTGTTTTGAAATGAATCAAAAGTCATTTATGTGTTTTTGACAGCAGAAGATCTATGTCGTCAGTCTCAGTACTTTAACACTTGAGGCTGATGGTGTTCAAATTGTAGGGTCCCCTTTTGTCATGGAAATTAACATATTTATGAATTTACAAGGCAATTTGATGTAATCTGATTTGAAATTGTAGTCTATAATTTTTTTCAAAATGTAAGAACCTATAATATTTAAAATTATAAGATTAAATTGTCTTTCTGACTCGGCCAGCTAAGTGGCACACAAGGAATGCAACAAATATGAAATAGAGTATTTTTAATGGTTAGAAATGCTTGCAATCACACCCAAAGAAAGATCTGAAGATCTGTCCAATAGTTGAAGGCAATGCTTAAATTAAGTGACAATAAAGACAATAAAGTGTTTTATGAATAACCAAATGAATTGAATATTTGGACATTTTGACAGATGAATAAACTCATTCTTTACAAATTAAGAACACATTTGTGATCTATGCCTTTAACATATAATACTTTGTATTTGGTGTTGCCCTAGACTGCCCCTACACTACCCTAGCCTGTCTATATACTACCCTACCCTGCCCATATACTACCCTAGCCTGCCCCTATACTACCATAGCCTGTCTAAATACTGCCCTAGCCTGCCCCTATACTGCCCTAGCCCGCCCCTTGGAATTGAACATAATGACATGTCATATAATAATTTTGCATCTAGATAAGGTGATTTTTTTTGCGGGGGTGGGGGCAACATTCCATTATTGGACCCAGGCAGCATAATATCTTGGGCTAGCCCTGTTGGGTATCAACATCTTCTTTCATTGATCAATAATTAAGGCAAGACCAGCTACAAAATTCCTTTCTTCAGTTTAGGCTTTTTAGTCATCAGTAGGTGTCTTGTCCTTATCCTGTTAGCGTTAAACAGTTTTGATTTGGCTATCCCTGAATTAGACACAGGCTAAAGGCTAGTTAGGCATATCACCTGCTTTAGGCATCATGAGGTTGACCAACAAGGAATACTGACACAGATGGGTGGAACTTTTGCAGAACCATAAGTTGATTGGTGGATTGAATGACTATCTTTATGTTCTAATGACCACATAGTCATGCATGCCACTTATGTTATGTGCGCTACACTGGCTTCTTGAGTGTCAATAAATTGATTCAATACAGGTGCTGCTTATCACAAATATATGTACAGAGGGCATTCAACCATTGTGCACCAACAATCAGTTGTTACCCGTACACAAAAATATTAAATGTAACGAAAACCTGGCAATAATAATAAGGACCATCATGCTATCCTCCACTGAAAATGCTAGTTGCCTGACTGTCATGCTGATGATTTGGCTTCAAAGGAAACTTGTATACAATCAGTGGAGTCAGAACTCTCAATCTGCAAACAGTGATCCAAATGATTAAATTAACTAATTTAATTAATTAAATTAACATCCAAGCAATTAGAATTTAAAGATGGTCATCAGCATGTAGCTGCCTAATTATGCGTCTTATGACAAGTTTCCTTTAAAATATCCTTCTTATAGCCAACAAAAGAATGCATGTGCTATAGAAAATCAGGCAAGTCCTTTATGACTGCATGGCCTGATCTAATTGTCAATATACTGTATATTCATCCTAAGTGTTTCCTATAGCTTTTAGAACTAATCATATTAGATAATAGTGTACTGTTACGTTAAGTACATTTTACATTACGCAGTTGAAAAATATTACATTACCCTATTGCTGTTAGCTGTTTCATTCTGAACTGCAAGAAAACATTTTAATTAGACATTGTTATAAATGAAAATGAAGCCATAATGTAATATCAGTTACAGTAATTGTAAAAATTGTAATTTGTGTGCTGTAGAGTATATGCATTTAAGAAACTAGTAGAACTAGACCTAGAAGAGCAAAATAAAGGATACAGTTAAAAAAATCTACATTTCATGAAACATTTGTTCTCTATCCAATACCCAGTGGACATTTCTGGGTAAATCTGGTGGAGGAAGAAAGAAACTTTGGTTGGAAAGCACTGGGGGAGCAATTAGAAGGTAAGTATATGCATCTGTGTGGGTCTGCATTTAGGCAAACATTACTTCTTCAATACACAGTGGTTTAATCCAGTGGTTCTCAAACTCAGTCGTCAAGTACCCCCAACAGGCCATGTTTGCAGGTTTTCCTTCATCTTGCACAGGTGCTTTAAATCAGAGTGAATGGTTTGGTATTTTGGGCAGCTATTTTATCTAAGAGAAATTCCCAAAACATGGCCTGTTGGGGGTACTTGAGGACTGAGGTTGAGAACCACTGATTTAATAGATAGTTTTAGAAGTTTTTCTGGATAAAGGTATTGACGCAAATAACATTTTTGACTTTGTTCTGTATATAAAATGCATTATTATAAATACAGTGTGTTTTTCTTTTTTAACATGAACCTGACGCTGTGTCCTGCATAGGTAAAGTGCTGATTTAGTTTAACCTCTTCCCGTCCGTGTTCTAGCCAAATGACAGCTACAGCACGGGCCTAAATTGCCGGAAGGGCAAGGAGACTCGGCTGATCACAGATTGGAGTAAAGGGCCGATTGCGGCCCCTTTCCATGTGATCAGCTGTCAGCCAATGGCAACTGATCAGGTGATGTAAACAGAGCCGGTAATCGTCTATTTTTTTTGCTCATGCTGATAGCGCCAGGAGAAGAAAAAACCTGATCACCGGCATCTGTCAGAGGGACATCAGTCCCTCACACAGAGAGCCACTGCCACCTCATTTGTGCCCACCAGTGTCACCTACCAGTGCACAACAGTGCTGCCAATCAGTGCTACCTATCAATACATACCCACCAGTGCCACTTATAAGTGCTGATCATTGCTGCCAATCAGTGCTTCATCATTAGTGCTGCCTATCAATGTTACCTGCCAGTGCTTATCAGTGTCCATCAGTGCCACCTATCAGTGCTACCTATCAGTGCCATCTATTAGTGCCCATCAGTGCCACCTATCAATGCCCCCTATCAGTGCAGCCAATCAGTGCCCATTAGTGCAGCCTATCAGTGCATCTCAATGAAGGAGAAAAATTACCTGTTAACAAAATTTTATAACAAACTATGAAAACTGTTTTTTTTTTTCAAAATTTTGGGGTTTTTTTTGTTTGTTTAGAAAAAATGGTGAATACATATATTTTCTCTCCAAAATGCATCAAAGATATGGTGTAGTGACAAACCATTAATTACCATATTTCTAGTTACCTGATAGTGGCAATTCAGCTTGCCCAGGACTTCCAAAGCCACTGATGCTATATTTGTACTGTTTTAAACTTAAAAGCAAACATTTATTATTTTGCAGCTCATCAGTTCTTAGATGTGATGGTGGCTTCATGAGTTTTCTTTTTTACATTTTCTTTCCCTTATTTCTACCTCCTGATCCAGCCAGTAGGTCTACTGTTTTTTTTTTTTTTTTTAAGAACAAGCTCTCTTGTAGATGTAGCAATTAGAGAGTTGAGACAAACCATTTACCACTGATATAGGTGCTTACAATGATCAGCTTTTATTTATTCATGTAAAACCTTTACCCCAAAAATTAAAAAAAGAAACCTTGCTGTAACTTCTTATAAAGTGTGGGCTGGGTTTTTTACATCAATTTGTTAGTGTATCTAAATTGGCTGGTACACCTAACACTTGCCTCCTCCCAGACTGAAAATCCAGCTGTCCAAAGGTGCTCCTTCATCCAGAGTGGGGGCACCCTAATACAAGAGGTGTGTTACTGGTAAGATCACAGATGAAAACAAACAAAAAAAAGCTTAAACAATAAAATTAATGCAGCCACCACATCTAATGATTGGTGAGCTGCAATATATTACATTTTTGGTTTGGGGTTTAAATTTTGCTTTACCAAGAATTCTGGTTAGGGTCACATGTGTGCACCAAGTATTGCTCATGTCCATATTTTCCCCTTTAAAAGAAAAACACTTATCTCACTCCCTGACTACCATTGAAACCCAGAGCTTTACGATTATTATTATACTGTACAGGATTTATATAGCACCAACAGTGTGCACAGTGCTTTTCAAAATAAATGGAGGCAGTGTAGTTACAATACAATGTATGCCAAGAGGGGTAATGGCCCTGCATGTGAGACCTTACCAGCTAAAGGTAAGGGGAAGTGATACAAAAGGTAGTAACTGTGTGGGGATAGGTTGTTTGACAAAGTAGCTGGAAGTGGGGTAGGCTTCACTGAAAAGATTCATTTTTAGGGGTTGCCTAAAGGCAGATAGCGTAGGAGATAGCCATAGAGCAGTGAATCTCAACTCCTGTCCTCAGGACCCACTAACAGGCCAGGTTTGCAGGATAACTGAAATACATCACAGGTGATATCATTTTCTGCTCAGTGATTGTATTCTAGTCTACATCTCCCCAAGGTAATACTTAAAACCTGGCCTGTTAGTGGGTCCCGAGGACAGGAGTTGAGAACCACTGCCATAGAGGTTAGGGTAGGAAGTTCCAGAGAATGGAAAAGGCTCTGGACACAAGCAAGGTGTGGTGAAAGGGGAGTTATAAGGAATAAGGTAAACATTGTGGTAGATATTTTGAGATGAGGCTTTGTAATTTGTTGTTAATATTTTCAATTGTATTTTTTGGATGATCAAAAGCCGGTGAAGGGAGTTTCAGAGAGGGGATGGTAGGCACCGAGTGGTTGGTAAGGTGCATAAATCTGGCAGCAACATTCACGATAGACTAAAGCAAGATGACCTGTGTAGAGATAGATTAAAAAGATAACAAGACAAGAGAGTACATTAGTAAGGTAGTTGTGTCATCGGTTAAGAAGGGTCATATTCCAGAAATGTTACATAGGTAAAGGTGATTTGATATGTAGCTGAAAGGAGAGTTTAGAATTCAAGATTACACATAGAGGACGATTTACTAAAACTGGAGAGTGCAAAATCTGGTGCAGCTCTGCATAGAAACCAATCAGCTTCCAAGTTTTTTGTCAAAGCTTAACTGAACAAGCTGAAGTTAGAAGCTACCATGCACAGTGCCAGATTTTGCACTCTCTAGTTTTAGTAAATCAACCCTGGTATGCGAGGAAAGGCTGATAGTCTAGCCAATAATCTAAATGGAAAAGTATGAGGACTGAGCACAGGGGGAAGAAAATATTATGATTTTAAGTGGTTTAACATTCATACTGATATGTCAGCCAGGGGGAGATTTACTAAAACGTGGGCACCCAGTATCTGGTGCAGCTGCGTATGGTATCAGCTTCTAACTTCAGCTTGTTCAATGCAGCTTTGATAATAAAACCTGGAAGCTGATTGGGTTCTATGTAGAGCTGCGCCAGATTTTGCATGCTCCAGTTTAATAAATCCTCTCCTTAGTAGAATAGTAATATGAAACTTGTGAGCTGAAGAGTAGAGAAATTGGAAGCAATTCAAGGTTATCACCTGACTAAAGCTGGATACACACTATGCACAGCGGCGGCTCCTCCATAGAGAGCACCAGTGCGCCGCCCCTCCCCCCCATGCTGATTTCTGAAAAAATATATATGTATATAGGCCACGGTACATGCTGTCCTGGGTCTTTTAGGAAACTTTCTGTCTTTTGACAGCAAGTCCCAAAACCCATTGGCCGGCCTTTAAAGTTTATATATGTGCGCCACCGACTGATTGGTCAGGTCGTGGGGGCGGGACTGGCGGACGTGCTGGTGCTTGGACTGGGAGAGTGTCCACTCCAGCACCGCACGCCTGTTATTCCCACAACCCCGTGAGAGAGAGAGTGGCCCTGATTTGAGGTACCATCCTGCAATACCTGTGTATTGGCTACCTGTGTACTGGCCACCTGTGTACTGACTGCAATACCTGTGTACTGGCTACCTGTGTACTGACTGTAATTCCTGTATACTGACTGCAATACCTGTGTACTGGCTACTAGGGATGGGCCTGCGGTTCGAGGCAAACGTAAGTTTGACTCGAACATCGGGCGTTCGCCTGTTCATTGAATTTAGAACATTATAGGGCGTTCGCAGCAACTTTGCTGCTGCCTAGTGCCTCATAATGCATTGTGCACAGACGGCACACACAGATTCTCCTCCATGGGAGGGCTCCCACCGTCTGCCCACTGTTTGTTATGACAGTTTATTTATATGGCATGGCGGGGCCACCCGGGGACGTAAGCAAGCGATCCCACCCCTTCTGACATCATGTGACGTCAGAGGGGGTGGGTCATGCGCGTACATCACCGAGTGGCCCTGCCCTGCCATATAAATAAAGTGTCACAACAAACAGAGCTCAGTCAGTGGGAGCCCTCCCATGGAGGAGGAGATGTTCATTTTTTTTCGGGTCCGTCGCTTGCCGTGATTGACGATGGATTACAATGGGGACACTTATTTTTATTTTTTTATTTTTTAATAAAGGACTTGTCCCTAATTATCTCCTGTGTTTTTTTCTTTTTTGACACTTTTGGTGAATTAGTGGGGTTATGATATACCCGATACTAATTCACACAGGGGGGTCAGGATCTGGGGTCCCCCTTATTAAAGGGGGCTTCCAGATTCTGATAAGCCCCCCCATCCGCACACCCCCACAACCGCAGCCCAGGGTTGCGGGGAAGAGGCTCTTGTTTCCCATCAACATGGGGACAAGGTGCTTTGGGGTGGGGGGCGCAGAGTCCCCCCCTGCCCCAAAGCACCCATACTCCCCATGTCCCCAGGCATATAGCCTGGTATGGTTCAGAAGGGGGGGAGCTCGCTCGCCCCCCCCATCCTGGCTGGCCAGGCTGCATGTTTGGATAAATGTCTGGTTTGGATTTTAGGGGGGACCCCATGTCAATTTTTAAAAAAATGTTGGTGCAAATTTTTTCAGTGATTCTTTGTATATTGCTGGGAGCCGGCAATACATTACAGCCGCGATAATGAATGACAATTTTTCCTTCACAAATGTCATTTTGCTCTGGCACTGTTCTAAACATCACAGAGGTGCGCCTTTTTACAGGCAGACTAAGCGACTCCCCCAAGGCACGATATTTAAAGGAATATTTCATTTTTATTGTTTCACTTTAAGCATTATTAAATTCACTGCTCCTGAAAAAACTATTGATTTAAAAACTTTTTTTTGCATTGATGCATGTGCCCTAGGGCAGGACCCGGGTCCCCATACACTTTTTAGGGCAATAACTTGCATATAAACCTTTAAAATTAGCACTTTTGATTTTTTATGTTCGGGTCCCATAGACTTTAATGGTGTTCGAATGTTTGCACAAAATTTTTGCCTGTTCGCATGTTCTGGTGCGAACTGAACTGGGGGGTGTTTGGCCCATCCCTACTGGCTACCTGTGTACTGACTGCAATACCTGTGTACTGGCTACCTGTGTACTGACTGCAATACCTGTGTACTGGCTACCTGTGTACTGGATGCAATACCTGTATACTGGCTACCTGTGTATTGGCTGCAATACCTGTGTACTGGCTGCAATACCTGTGTACCGGCTACCTGTGTACTAACTGCAATACCTGTGTACTGGCTACCTGTGTACTGACTGCAATACCTGTGTACTGGCTAACTGTGTACTGGATGCAATACCTGTGTACTGGCTACCTGTGTACTGACTGCAATGCCTGTATGCTGGCTACCTGTGTACTAACTGCAATGCCTGTGTACTGGCTACCTGTGTACTGACTGCAATACCTGTGTACTGGCTACCTGTGTACTGGATGCATTACCTGTGTACTGGCTACCTGTGTACTGGCTGCAATACCTGTGTACTGGCTACCTGTGTACTAACTGCAATACCTGTGTACTGGCTACCTGTGTACTGACTGCAATATCTGTGTACTGGCTACCTGTGTACTGGATGCAATACCTGTGTACTGGCTACCTGTGTATTGGCTGCAATACCTGTGTACTGGCTACCTGTGTACTAACTGCATTACCTGTGCACTGGCTACCTGTGTGCTGACTGCAATACCTGTGTACTGGCTACCTGTGTACTGGATGCAATACCTGTGTACTGGCTACCTGTGTACTGGCTGCAATACCTGTGTACTGGCTACCTGTGTACTGGATGCAATACCTGTGTACTGGCTACCTGTGTACTGGCTACCTGTGTACTGGCTGCCTGTGTACTGGTTGCATACTGTGTTACTGGCTGAAATATACCCCACCTGTGATGCTGAGGTGTATACTGTGTCCTGTGATACTGAGCTGTATACTCCTGGCACAATATGTGGAATACATGGGAAGGAGTGGGTGGATTCTATAAGGGGTGGGGCTTAGGAGAAGTAGAATGGGTCAAAAGGGAAGGGCGGGGCCTGGTGCCCCCCCATTCTAAAACTGCACCAGGCGCCATTGACTATACAACTTTTGTTCAATTTCCTTTAGATTTACCTGCAACTATGTAGTGTAAGGGCCAGCCTGATTGCATACAAATTGAAAGAGATTAGGTTTGACCTCATATTATATAGTTTTGGTAAATCTAAAGGAAATTGTATAGTGTGTATCCAGCTTAAGGGAAGGGATGAGATGTCAGATGCAAATATCAGCACCATCTATTGATGAATCATATATTGCAACTAATTTATTCATGGTTCTCTATGAGCTCTCCTTACACAAATGAGGGGGGGGGGGTTATTTATATATATATATATATATATATATTTTTTTTTTTTTTATTCATTTATTTTGGAGAGCCTATTTAATGTAAGCATTTTACAGTTTGGGCTTTTAAACATTTTGCCGTATTATCATAAATGATAATGCTGTTGGACTTTGCAAATATGATAATGTGGACACTGAGTACATACTGTATATTTGGTCAGTAGAGTGACATCTGTAACAGACATTTTTATTGAAGATTCCCAAGACCCATGCGGATATGCACAGTTACTTCATTCACAGTTTGACTTGGCTGGCATATATCCATTAATCACCCATCGTTAAATGTGCTGTAAAATTTACTGGGAACACAGAAAGTAAATGAGATAGGATCTCTTGGAAAGATCTCTAAGGGAAGGAGAATAAATAGTCTTTCGTAGGCATTATCAGAGCTTTTGTTTCAAGGCTGTCACTAATATATTTCCCATAATACCTAAAACAATGGACTCTGCAATACACCTCCTCAATGTGATAGTGGATTACAAGTATACAAATTCACATTTCACATTTTTTATTCTCGTACTGAGTATATAACTGTAGGGATGACGTGACCATTTATCTAGTACATTTCTGTTTGATAAAGCTTAATATGGCTGATGTATCAATAGTTCCAACCTTTGTTTTTATAGCCTGAGTTTAAAATTGTGTCAAATATTCTGACTGGTTGCTGTGGTCAATAAGCACTTTTGCCTTCTGTAGACCTTTCACACTTCAGCCCCAATATAGGACACCAGTGCAGCTATAGAATACTACTACATACCTGGCATGGCTGATACAATTCTGTTTTACAATATACAGAGCAAGAGGACTGCACATAATCAAGCTCTTATTTGGCATGTCATAAGAATGATATTCTTGAAAATGTTTTATGTTAACAATATATCAGAATACATCACAGGTGTTTCAGAATTTTCCCAGTTATTTTACTATCATGGATATAAAACTACATGACATGTCAGGCAAAGTTAACCCTAAATCACTGCAGTGAGGTACTTGCCTTTTTTTTTTAAAACTCATATTATAAAAATGTGCATAAGTTGGAAACCCTGAGCACCTGGTGAGCTGCAACCAATTGCTAATAGCAAGTCCACATTGTTTGTGATGTCAACAAAGGTCACACCATGGAAGCCATGCCATGCAGCATGGGTCAACTACCAAAATATCAACCCATGTATTAGGATACTTATCAAAAGCCAGAGCCATGCCATGCTCTCAGAGCTTATCCAACCCACATGATGCAGTGCTATTTTTGTGGTACCCCCCTCCAATACTTACTCCAATGTACATATATGTTGAAGTAAACATAAGTTTATCAGTGAGTTAATGCCAGAATAAATGTACAGTAGTCTCCTATAGAGCACATGCTCAAGTTGGGTGTCCTATGATGAGACTATGCAATTAAATAGAGGTACTTTATGTTCTAAATCAAGAAATGCCTACAGCTAATGTCTATTGGGTGCCATGTTTTATCTGAGCAGTAGTGAACACCTAGTGAAACTTTATTCTTTAGATTTTCCATTTAGTAGAATTATTTATATTTAATAAAAAAATGTAGGCTGCCATTGCTAGTTCATTTGGAAAATGCTAGTTGCCTGGGTGTCACACTCATCTGCTAGATTCAGTACTTTTCCGAGTCACGGACTTTGAACAAGTATTAAGGTCAGTACCTCTGACTTAAGTCTAACTTCACTTGCTTTATACTTATTCTAGGTCAGTGCCTTAGAAAGTATTGAAGCAAGAGACAGCCAAACAACTAGTCTTTTTTAGAAAGAGGTTATTAGGGTCAGCCTACATATTTTATCTCAGAGAAAACCATTTCTTATAGCTCTATAACTTACAGAGCATTTAATCAGCAGAGATCTAAAGCAAGCCTTGTTATACATGATCTTTATGCATAGGTACATATATGTTCATGCTGTTGGTATTCTGATGTAAACTTATTTAAGTAACATCTTCAACCTGTTTTTCCAAAAGTCAGAAAACAAACCATACCTTTATAGAATATTAGAATATTCCTGAAGGAAATATGAAAAGGATGTTCCTAATGAGGGCCTATTTCTGAAGAACAGAAGAAGACTTGTTAAACGATTGCATGGCATTTGTGAAGTGAGATTTTAATTAGCAGTACTCCGACTATTTTGTACTAGTTTGAGTGGTTTGACTTTTGCCACATGGCTGGTGTATTCGTTGCCTTCTTTAATCAATTAAATTTATTGTCTTAATGAGATTCTGGGCAGTCTTTCACATATGTAACAATACAAGTTTATACAGCAAGGCTCAATATTATGTTAAAGTTATGAAATTCAACAAATCTTGAGCTATCCTAGTCCCTAGAGTACAGGGATTTCTACAGGTCACTTTCCACTAAAGTGTGTAGGAAGATGAATCATTTTCATATTGATGTGGAGAAGCAAATGTATTAAAGGGTTCATGCAAGTAGCACAGAGCTTCCTAACACAAAGGTGATTGTGCACTGTCATCTATGTCCCACTGGGAGTGTCATCATAGACTACAGAATACACTGTATTTTAGATTAATGCCAATGTTCCGTTTTGTTGTTTCTAGTTCATTTCAACTAGTTAATTTGCAGCTCAGGAAGAGTTAGTGGAGCTTAGCAGGATGGGGTTTTTTGCCCAAACAATTACAGCGTATTTTTGAAATTTAAAGGATACAGTTGAGTATATCGGTGCATACATTTGAAATTCACCACTGCAAACCTCATCTAAATTGATGACCAGTTAGAGTTTAACCACTTCAGCCCCGGAAGGATTTCCCATGTTAGAACCAGAGCACTTTTTGCGATTCGGCACTGCGTTGCTTTAACTGACAATTGCGCTGTTGTGCAATGTTGTACCCAAACAAAATTTGCGTCCATTTTTCTCTTACGTTCACTGACAGACGCAGCCCTTCATTGACAAGTGGGGTTTATGCACATCCTACTAGGTGTAGACTAGGCAAATAGAAAAAAAAAGCAAGCTGACCCCTCTCAGGGGGCCGTCCTCACTCCAGCATATAACCCCCCTGCTCTGTATAGCATATCCGTTTTATTATGCCTAGTGCAAGGAGTTAGACCTGGTTCCCTGCTGGGACCTGCAGTTCCACAGATCGTTTCTTCTTTGGGTTTTTCAATCTATCTGATAGAAGACTGCTATCAAGTAGCCGGCTGGGGCATAGGGGATATCCCGAATCCTGAACCTGCCTCAGCGCGGCCGACCGATGCAAGCTACCCTTAGCCCTGGCGGGGTCCGCCGCATTGTACCCGATCCGTGCGGGAGGCCAGTGGGTGACCCCCACTTGTGCCCAGTGACCGGGCTCTGCTCATGTCCAGGGGCGCTTGGCCTGCAGCATTCCTCTCTGCCAGATGGGAGGAAGGTCTGCAACTGGGTGGCTACCCGCTACGCCCGTCGGATTGGTGAGTGACCCCCTCTCTCCCCCCCTAGGGGTGCGGAGGGGGGGCTAGGCGTTTTTAGCAGACTAGGCCGGCCGGTGGAGGATTCCTAGGGCTACAGGTCACCGTGGGTGTGTTTGCTCGGGATCGCCCCCCTCCTACACCCCCCTCCCCCTTCCCCTGCACCGCACCCCGCGCTCTAAAAGCCGCTAAGGGAACTATCTGCCACCATTTTGCGGCGGATTGCCGCCATTTTGCCATAGCTGCGGCCATTTTGTGGGCTATTTTGGCCTCTAGTGATGGATCTGCGGCCATTTTGCCGTAGTCGCGGCCTGTGTAACAGGCTTTGGCCTCTTGAGGCCGCTCGGTGGCCATGTTTGATGTGCCTGTGGATGAAAACATGCGACTAACGCCGCTTCTTCCTCTTTCACTCTGGGACAGCGTGGATGGCACAGGGCAGCACAGGCTCCTGACTGGCGGCAAGCACTCCTACTGGGACGCAGCGCTTAAGGGGCAATCACACACAGCAAGTATAGCTGGGCTCTCCCTGGGGTGCTGGTAGCGGTGGGTGCAATCCTCCTGGGTGTCTCCCGGTTGATCTGTGGGGCAGTGGTGGGGCTGCATTGTGGGGGTGTCAGGGCCTTTTGGCCTGTCAGTGTCTGCTGGCGCAATGGCGGTTGAACCTGCGGGTTCCTCCCAAGGAGGAATGGGTTGAAGCGCAACCTGCGCTGTAGCCTCTGGTTCCCCTGGATCAGCTAAGATCCGTATTGGGGGAATTTTTTCCCCAGGAGGTGCCGTGCCATGCTAAGGGGGGGACTAAAAAGCGTCCACCCCCCTCCCTCATCAGGGGAGGATTCTGAACCGGAAGGGACCTCAGTGGTCACGGGGACCCACGTGGAGCTCTCAGATGGTGAACTGGAGCCCTCAGATGGCGAGGAAGACCAGGGGGCCTCGGTAGCACACGAGAGGGCGCTGTTGGCCTCCCTGATCTCCAATATCCGTGTGTCCTTGGGACTGGACCAAGCCGGGGAGTCACAGGAGACTGCATACGTTTGTGGGTCTTTTAAGCCTCCTAGGTCCCCTAGGGCTTATCCCTATGATCAATTCTTTGACCAGCTGGTCTATAAGGAATGGCAGCATCCGCAGAATTCCTTTGCCTTGCCCAACGTTTTGCTGTACGCTATCCCTTTGAGGATAGTTTTGTGAAGAAGTGGGCATCCCCCGCAGTGGACCCTCCGGTGGCTCACCTGAATAAGGCAACGACCATCCCCTTGGAGGGGTCTCCCTCTTTTAAGGATCTGGCCGATAGGTGGACGGAGGTGGTATCCAAGGCACTGTTCTTGTTGGCGGGGTCGGCCATGAGACCGGCCCTGGTGTCGGCCATGGTGGCGCAGTCCCTTACCGAGTGTGCGACTGAGTTGCACGATGAGTTGAGCTGCGGGAGCTCGCTTGAGGCGTCACAGTGAGCAGACCATCTGATACAGGGTCTTTTGTACCTGTGTGACACAGCTTTGGACCTGCTTCCCATGCTGTCTAAAATGTCTGTTTTCGCAGTCATTATCAGACGAGTGCTGTGGTTACGCTGTTGGTCGGGTGACCACGCGTCTAAGAAGGGCCTCACGAATCTTCCCTTTCAGGGTGGTCGGCTCTTTGGGGCACAATTGGATGAAATCATTAAGGATTTCACCGGGGGGAAGAGCACTTTTCTCCCGGAGCTCAGGCGGCGGGAGTTCCGCCGTAAGCAGGGTCCTGCTTCTTTGGGTCAGAAGAGATTTTTTTCGTGCGCCCGGTGCAGCAGGCAAGGACTCAAGGCCCAGCAAGTCTGCCTCGGGATCCGGTAAATGGCCATGGCAGCGCAAGAGCGAAAAGGTGGAGGATAAGTCCTCCTCCGCATGATGGGTTGCCCCCACCCGAGAATCAGCTTCTGGGGTTCGCAGACAGGTGGACTGCCCGCATTTCCGACCGATGGGTGCAGGAAGTGGTGTCCTCCGGATACAGGATAGAGTTCAGCACTCTACCCCCAGACAGGTTCTTCCCATCGAACTTGAGGCTCTCTCAGGGGTGTCTAGAGGCTCCCCTAGGGGCTGTTCAGACGCTCTCCGAACTGGTGATTGTGTCGGTACCTCCGTTGGAAAGGTTCCGCGGCTTCTATTCAAACCTCTTTGTGGTGCCCAAAAAGGGTGGGGTCAGGCCAGTTCTGGACCTAAAAGCGCTAAACCACTTTGTGAAGGTGCAAAAGTTCAGGATGGAATCTGTCCGTTCGGTCGTGGCCGCGCTGCACCAAGGGGACTTCATGGCGTCACTGGATATCAGGGACGCGTATCTCCATGTTCCCATTTGTCCCCGGCACCAGCGCTTTCTGCGCTTTGCGGTGGGGGATCTACATTATCAATTTGTGGCACTTCCCTTTGGTCTGGCCTCGGCTCCTCGGGTGTTCACCAAGCTGGTGGCTCTGGTGCTGACGCTCTTGAGGCAGAGAGGCATTGCGGTGGTAGCATACCTCGACGACTTACTCCTGCGAGCGGAGTCTGCTTCGGCCCTGGAGGAGAATGTGGCTATCACCATGGCCTCGTTGAAAGATTTCGGCTGGCTGATCAACCTGCAGAAGTCGGCGTTGATCCCGTCCTGTCGACTGGAATATCTGGGTCTAATTCTGGACACAGAGCAGGCGAAAGTGTTCTTGCCTGTGGCCAAGTTACTAACACTGCAAGCAGCGGTGCCAACCCTGCTGTCACGCCAGTGGTCCTCCTTACCGTTCTGTATGTGGGTGTTGGGGCTAATGGTTTCAGCCTTCGAGGTGATCCCTTACACCCAGAATCACACTCCGCTCCTGCAGCGAGCGATTCTGTCACGGTGGGACAAGTCTCCGCTGTCCCTGGACCAGCTGATCAGATTGGATCATCAGACCAGAGGATCGTTGACCTGGTGGCTTTGGGCCCCGGCTCTAACGTTGGGGAAGTCTTTCCACCCCCTGAATTGGTCGATAGTCACGATGGATGCCAGCCAATCGGGCTGGGGGTGGGTCCTGGGGAAGCTGTCTGCTCAGGGCCGTTGGTCGGTGCAGGAATCCCGCCTTCCGATAAATGTGCTGGAGCTAAGGGCAATCAGGCTCTGCCTCTCCCACTGGACAGTAAGGCTGCGCGGCCTCTCGGTTCGGGTTCAGTCGGACAACGCCACGGCTGTGGCGTACGTGAACCACCAGGGCGGAACGAGGAGCTCGGCAGCGGCTGCGGAAGGGCTCTCATTCATATGAGATGGGCAGAACTTCATGTGCCGGCAATCTCCGACATTTACATTCCGGGCGTAGAAAATTGGCAAGCGGACTTTCTCAGTCGCTAGACGCTGGATCAGGGGGAATGGTCCCTACATCCAGAGGTGTTCCCCCAGAGGTGTTCCCCCAGATTTGCCAGAAGTGGGGCACGCCAGAAGTGGACCTCATGGCGTCCAGGTTCAATCACAAGGTGCAGACCTTCGTGTGCAGAACAAGGGACCCGTTGGCGGCCGCCACGGACGCGTTGGTAGCGCCTTGGGGTCGGTATTGGCTCCTGTACGCCTTCCCTCCTATCAAGCTTCTACCGCGGGTACTGTGCAGGTTAGAAGCGGAAGGGATTCCGACAATCTTGGTAGCTCCGGATTGGCCTCGGCGCCCTTGGTACGCTGACGTGTCGCGAATGGTGACAGATGTTCCCTGGCGTCTTCCGCTGCGAGCAGATCTCCTGTCACAGGGACTCATCCTGCATCCTGCTTTACCCTCGCTGGCTTTGACGGCTTGGCTATTGAGTCCCAGGTGTTGAGGGATAGGGGTGTCTCTGACTCAGTGATCCCTACCATACTTTTTTTTTTTTTTTAATCAGAAAAACTGTTTTATTAGGAAGAGAAAATTGACAGGTATACACAATAATATTAGCCAATTTTTTTTCCAGTAGGCCACCAGCCTAGAATTTACATGAACATAGCAAACTGTAAATAACATCCACAATCTTGTTACCAACTCCTATAATAGCTTTGAGTGGTCATACGACCTATACCACAAGTCTTTTCATGAACATATTGTTATATGGACTAGTCTATTTCTCTTCCCCTTAAAACCACTTCCGGACCACCGTACGTCGTTTGACGGCGGTACTTTGAAGTGGAATACCGTTGTTATAGTAGCAGATAGCTACCATAACCCCGGTATCTTTTTTTTCAGGAAGCGATTCTGCGTCAGATAAAAGTGATCTTAGCGGCGGATTCGCCGCGAGATCACTTTTATCAGCGGCGGGAGAGGTGACCCCCCCCCCTCCCGCCGCTTTCCGGTCATCTCCGCCGGCAGCGGCGGAAGATCGGGTCCTTCCCCCCCAGTGTCCGTGAGCCGAGTGAGCGGCTGAAGCCGTTCACCCAGCTCCATAACATGGCTGGGCTGAAGCTACGTCACAAGTAGTTTCCGCCCAATGCTCTTAAAGGGGACATTTTTTTTTCCCCTGCCATTTTTTTTTTAATGCATTTTAGTGTAAAAATGAGATCTGAGGTCTTTTTGACCCCAGATCTCATATTTTGGAGGTCCTGGCATGCTTTTTTCTATTACAAGGAATGTTTACATTTCTTGTAATAGGAAAAAAAGTGATCAAAAATTTTTTTTTAAAAAAGAAAGTTGTAAAAATAAAAATTAAAAAGTAAAATACATAATTAAAAAAAAAAAAAAAATTTAAAGCGCACCGTCCTTGCGAGCTCGCGCGCAAAAGCGAACGCATACGTAAGTCCCGCCCACATATGAAAACGGTGTGCAAACCACACATGTGAAAATTCTCGTAACCCGCCTTTGATGAACACTGCATCGAAGTCGGGTCGGTACAATACCTCGACCCACTTGCCGAAGTCGGCGAGTGAGCCGAGTGCCTGTGACCCCCCCTTCCTGGGCTAGAAGGCGGCGACGGCCGCCTCTAC
>BLSH010539147.1:1287948-1299761 GCA_018402905.1 Glandirana rugosa
TTAATTGTTTGAAGGTGGGGGGGAGCTTTCAGTATATGGATGTAGAATGAGCAAGAGTTGGTGGGAGCAGTAATAAGGAGAGGACAGAAGGTGGGGTGATATATAAAAGCTGGGTGGTGGAGAAGAGGGGTGAAGGTAAGAGAGTTTGAGGAGAGAGGACACAAGTGCCAGAAGGAGTGGTAGAGAGTGCATGTGATAGAGTGGAAGGAGAGCTGAATAGAGAGGCAGGGTCACCTGCAACCTGTTGGGTGTTTGCAGTGCAGTTTGCTATGTTTAATCACTTTGTGCATATCACTTGTAGAAAGAATCACTTTGAGAAAGACGCCCCTGCAATGTGCTCCCCCAGCAATGTGCTGACCCCATAAGGGGGTTCAAATTTATACTGGTATAAGAGGGGGGGGGGGTGGAAGTTTGTTAATTAATCATGAGGGAATATAAGGATGCCTAACAATCAAGCGGACTTTTCACTTCTAAATTCAGACTACACAGGGGCCATAAAGATAACATCAGCACATAAAACTTTGGTAAGACACTGCAGGGAAACAAAAACATTATAAAAATGCACACAGGCCAACAGATGGGGGAGGAAACATACCATAGCACAGATATACAGAGAGTGTAAAGCAGAATCCAGTTAAGGGTGGATTCAGGCATTCCAGGCAAGGCAGGCGTTCCAATACTTTTGACAATATAGTGTGGAGGCTAAAGGGTGGGCTTTACCACCCACATGCTGCACATATGCATCGTTGGGCGGCCCATGTTTATGTGCTGGGAGTGCACAATGACCACAAAGACTGAGCTGTCAAAGACAACCCTTGGTCCTGAGTAAAGATCGGTAGCCGGGGGCACCAGCTTCAAATTATGTTATCACAGTCACAGGCTAAATTGAATGTTCAACTTTATGATCAGGACCTGTTACCCATGAAACTGTTCCTCTGATACTTGAATTTGAGGCCGACCAACGTGAGATTATCACCTTTCAGCTAATTACATTGCTAAAATTTCCCGCCATATTGGGCATTCTTTGGTTTTTTTACCCATAATCCCACTACCAATTGGGAAGTATGGACTATGAATTTTACCCCCCCTTTGCAAGGCACATTGTAGAGAACTTTTTCAAACAAGTTCTCCACCGATCAGGGAATCACAAGTTTATGTTGTGACTATCCCATTATGTGGCAACCTGCCTCCACAATACAATGAGTTCTGGGATGCCCATGATAAAAAGAGTGACGATCAATTATCTCCTCATCGCCCATATAATTGTCCCATTGAACTGCTTCCAGGGGCAGAAATACCTTTTTGTCACCTTTTCAAACTGTCAGAACCTGAATTAAAAGTGCTTTGGAAGTGACTTAGTGAGTGACTTAGAGAATAAATTTATCAGACACTTAGGGCCTGTTTACACTTCAAAACAGGGCGTCAGACAGGCTTTGTTAAAGCTCTGTTAACGCCAGTAAAAGCCCATGTCACTAAATAAAATGGTTAGCTTGCAGTCCTGTTTACACCTTCCGTTGGCTTTGCTTCGCTTCAGCTTCGTTTTGGAGAAATTGCAGGTGTGAGATATCAACAAATTGCCTAACTTCAACAAAGCTTCAAAAGTGCATCACTGAAGCCTCATCGAAGCCTTGTTGAAGCCTTGTGGAAGCCTCACTGAAACCTCTTCGAAGCACCGCCGAAGTCTCAAAAACGCATCATAAAAGCTTGTTGAAGCTGTATGCCCCTTAGGGCTAGTTTACACTTGCTTTGGCTTCAATGCTCATTAAAGCTCATACAGCTTCAACAAGCTTTTATGATGTGTTTTTGAGGCTTCGGCGGTGCTTCTAAGAGGCTTCAGTGAGGCTTCAACAAGGCTTCGACCAGGCTTCAGCGATGCACTTTTGAAGCCTTGTTGAAGCTTGGTAAATGCCCTGTGTGTTTGTTGATATCTCACAACTGCAATTTCTCCAAAACAAAGTGAAGCTAAAGCTGAATTACAGCCTCTGAAAAGCCGCAGGTGCTTCACGCGAGCTCAAACAAGCTTTGTCATAGACTTCTGTGGAGGCATTGGAGAGGCTTTGAAGCCTGGCTAAAGCTACATGGGGTGTAATTTTTGACTCAAAGCTGAAGCACAGCTAAGCTAACCATTTTATTTAGTGACATGGGCTTTGACTGGCGTTAAGGGAGCTTTAACAACGCCTGTCTGACGCACTATTTTGCAGCAAGTATAAATGAGCCCTAAATGTCTCTTGCAGTAGCAGCCTCTTTGTTGATAAAAAGGACTCCACATTGCGTCCATGCACTGATTACAGGGATTTAAATAAAATCACTATTAAAAACGATTATCCACTTCCCTTAATCGCTGAAATGTTGTCTTTACAAGTCAAAAAAGAAAAAAAAAGTCTTTACAAAACTAGACTTACAGGAGCATATAACCTTGTCTGCATTCAATAAGGAGATGAATGGAAAACTGCCTTTAGGACCATATATATATGCAGTGTTCCTGCAGCTTTTCAACACATACTCAATGATTTCTTGCAAGATCTGTTGGACCAGTTTGTGATTGCATATCAGGATGATTTTCTTTTTTTTTTTTTCTCATAACCTGGAGGAGCATTGCAAGCATGTTTGCTGTGTCTTTGAAAGATTAAGGAAGAACCAATTTTATATCAAACTGGAAAAATGTGAGTTTGTCTGAGCCTTTCCAAAAAGGCAACTTTGAATATACAATCCTATCTCAGAAAAACTTTATAGGGGCAACACGTTCCAAGACATTCTTGAGTCTCCTTAAAGAGGGGTATAAGAATGACCAATTCTCAATTATCATCTTCCTGAGGACATTAACCTCAAGTACAAGAATGGCTTTTGGACTCAAGCATATTGCCTCTTTGTACCTGAACCGGTTCAGGAAAAAGCCTTCCATCTGGTGCATGATCATAAACTTTCTAGGCATTTTGGAGTTTCTAAGACAAAAATAACCTTCTGTGACCTTATGTTTCTGTGCACGCAGTAAGGCACCCCAATCTATTCCTTTGGGGTTACTCAACCGCTCACTGTTCCTTATAGACCATGGAGGTCAATTTCTATGAATTTCATGGTTGATCTTCCTCCTTCTAAACAGATGACCACTATCTTGGTAGTCATCAACTGCGTCACTAAGGTGGCTCATTTTATACCTGTTAAGGGGGTACCTTCTACTGAATAAATGTCAGAGTTGATGGTTCGAGAAGTCTTTAAATGACATGCTTACTTATCTTAAAGGGGGCTGGCTTATGCCAGGAGATTGGGAATGGTCCAATCCTAAAGAGATGCGTGAGAGTTGACTAGATGGAATAGATAGGCCCACCAATTAGGATTGCCCTATGCAAGCCAATGCAGGAGAGGCTTTTTTCAATCCAGGCACTTGACAGACTTTGGGGGAGAAGTTAGGAGAAAGGAGTCTTTGGAACAAAAGATACCTGAATGGGGCCTCATGAACAGTTTGATGGTGATTATGCACTATAGCCCTGGCAATCATCTAAATGTTTCTTTTGTTTTTTCTTTCTTATTGTTTCTTATTTAGTGTTTTGTCTATTCTGTAACTAGATAGATTGCTGGTTGTTAGATTCAGACCTTTTTACTATTTACCAAAAAACATTCTGTTGTTGTGTTGAAGCTTTGACTCACAGTTAAGAACTCTCATTTCCAAATCATATCACACGATGTTAAATTTCATAATATATAGATTTGTTTAACATAATTGGCATCCATGAAGGGACCCTGAGACTGAAGGTTTTTAATACAAAATTGCTGAGGTTATTGGGGTGGTTTTAAAATTAGTCAGTTTACCAGTAGTTTTGAGGTCACAGCAATTCTATATAGATAAAATAGGTACTTTCGGTTCATTAATGGCTATCAGAAGAACTCGATAAACAAGGGAGGATGCACCAGGCCTAAACAAAGACATTTGGGTTCTATTGTTCAGATAAACAAACTTTGGCACCAAATTATCTGTGAAAAGCCTTCTCACATACAGTAAGTAGTAATAAACAGGATATTCCCCTTGGTGAACAATTACCCTCCATCTTCAGAAAATAAATATATCAGAAGACATATTACACAGCTGTGTAGATGACTCTTCCTAAAATATATTCAAAATTACAATATTATCTACAGCTTTTGATGGAGATTTCACATAAACCCATTATCTAACACTATGGTTCAGTACATGCCTCTGGTCCTTTTGAACAAAGGCACAATATGTCATGGAAAGATAACTTACTACCATCTTGTTATACCATCTCTCAACTAGTATAGCTGATGTAATAAAAAGCTTTTAGCGGGTTACACAACTCAAACTGTCATTAGGAAGGTAAGGTACATTCAACATTTTTTGGTGAACTGTTCTAATAATATTAGTACATCTTACTTGCCTGGAATGCATCTTTTTTAGAAAATAAACACAAAATATGTTTTTTCCTAAGGGAAATTTGTAACAGTTTAACAGTAAATAAAGATAAATAGTTTTATAATGTTACATAAAGTAAAATGTGCATGCCACTGTCCTGAATAATCATAAGAAAACCATAGAGGAAAACCTCTAGACACAAGTGAACTTTTCAGGGCACAACACAAAACTAATAGGAAGAATATAATATAAAATCACATTTTATTGGTACATATTCTTAAAATCAAGCAAGTGCATAAAAAATTGGATGCCCTAAGAAGGAATGATCCTATTAGTGCCAAGACAGTCTACAAAGTATACAATTGCAAAAGACAAAACAATACATAGTGCCAATTGCTGTATATTAGAGAATAATTACTACAATAGGTCAATGCATTCTGCTATTAGCTTCTTCTAGACCTTTTGTCTTTGTAGACTGAGAATTGAATAGATAAACAAGCATTATCCATATATCAACAATGAAAATATATTGCAATACATATAATAATACAGATTTCTATATGAGATACAATTGTAGTAATTATTCTTCTATATATAGCAATTGGCACTATGTATTGCTTTGTCTTTTGCAATTGTATATTTTGTAGACTGTCTTGGCACTACTAGGATCATCCCTTCTTAGGGCATCCAATTGTTTATGTACTTCCCCGATTTTAAGAATATGTACCAATAAAATGTGATTTTATATTATATTCTTCCTATTAGTCTTGTGTTGTGCCACGAAAAGTCCACTTTTGTCTAGAAGTTTTCCTCTATGGTTTTCTTATGGTTAAGATACTGTAGTTTCAAACACTAGATCCATTTAGTACCTCACTCAGGTCCCATTTAAAGTTGTGCTTTGTGACAACATACACTAAAATGTTCTTTGCCTCAATGCATTTTAACCCATCTGCTATGTATGTGTTGCTTTACACTACCATTTGTTGTAAATGGCACCCCAATGCATTATTCTGTAGAGCTCAATGCACAATGCACATATCACGTGTTGTGGCTCATTGCACAATGCACATTGATAAAAAGTAAAAAGGGGCATGCATATTTTTTCATCCATTGGATTTCATTGCCAACCTGTTCAAAGTGAATGGACTGCCTTAACGCAACGCCCGTTAGTGCGCGCTATACCTCACATTGACGCATGTGCATTAAGGAGGAAGTAAGCCCTGCTGTAAACCCTAATGGGTTTACTTCCTCTTATTCACCCTGCAATGTAGAAGCATAATAGGCTAGTATGCATCGCATACTAGCCTATTATGTGCCACTTACCTACCATCACCGCCCACGCTGTCCCCACAGCAGGGAGCATCCATCTCCGCCCCTCTTCCTTCCGGGGCCACGAACTCCAACGCTGTGACTGGCCGGAGTCGCATGACGTCACTCCGGCACATGGGCGTGGGAGCCGCCAATTGCGGCACGCTGTCAGTGAAGAAACGGCATGGATGGCCGTTTCTTCACTGCGCATGTGCCGAATGACGTCGGCACATGCCAGTATAGCATATATAGCCTAAGCCGTACAGGTTTAGGAGATATACAGGGAAGCTACAGGTAAGCCTGATTACAGGCGTACCTGTAGTTTAAAGTGGTTGTCAAGAGTTGACAACCACTTTAATGCACCGCAAGAAATCATTTAAGTGTGAATAGGCCCTTACAAATTAGCCCCTGTACTTATTGTTGGGTCTCAGTGTGTGGTGCTTTGCACCCCTTTGAAACTGTCTAACCTATATTAATTCTTTTTAACTAAACCTTATGGTGCCCACTCATTAAATAAATTGTAATCGCTGACCTACTTTCACACATACAGTCAGCAGTTTCCCTGCCAGCCCTTCACACAGCTCACAGAATTGAAAGCAGAACTTTCTCATCTCTTCTGCCAAGTTACAAAGAACTTGAGTAAAACTTGGTTGATAACATCCAGTCCAAGGCATCCTGGAATTGCTGGCAGTGAGTCCAGAGGCTACAGTGAAGTTTAAAGATCTTTGTCTCACACTATTAGAAGTCTGCAGGAGAATTAGCTTTATAGTTATTATTTTTTTCTTGACAAAAAAGCACTTTGGTAAAAAATGATTGGGTATCGTGTTTTTTTTTTGTTTGTTTTTTAGGCAGTACTGTAGATTAGGCATGCTAAAGTTTTTCCAACCTGAACAAACAATTCTAATTAAATATGTACTTCTGTTCTGCTGTTTAATTGCCAGTTCTTTAATGTAAAAACATTAGCAGGGACCTGAGCATATAATTCAAATAAACCTACCCTATGTGTGCTCACTATCTACAACTTTATGTGTAATCACTACACATAAAGTTATCGCTTTTACAAATCTGTATAACAATCATTGCAAAAATAGATAGATTAATACATTGCATAAATTAATTAAACAATCTCTACATCTAAAAGTGCTAAATGTTGAGTCCAATGAGTGTCCCAGTCTCTGCATAGCAATGATAAAGTGCTCGGTGCTCAAATGCACATAACTTATGCAGATCTATGGCTTCCTCTTAACACCTACAGAAGTGAAGTTCTATGCCCCCCTCAAGTGTTCCCACACTCACAGAAGAGAGTTGACTCTCTGCTATACAGCTAGAAGAGCTTGTACTGTAAATGGTCCACATGGGTTGGAAAGATGTTCTCCTCCTTTGGCTTTCCACAGATTTCTTCCATCCCTTGCTTCCTTATCTCTATTGCTCATATGTGTCTCCAATCAAAGTGTGGGCAAAGAAGGGTACTTCCATCATAGTGTATAAATATGTTTATTAAAACACATATACAAAAATTGCACTCACTTGAGGAAAAATAAGCAGGTATACCAATACAGAAAGTGGTTATACTGGCATCATGGTAGAGGTTATAACCATTATCCCGGTGTCGTCTTTTACAGAGGGCGATTCTCTTTCAGGTAAAAGTAATCTGAGAAGCTGGGCAGCCACTTGATTACGTTTACAGGTGGTGGAAGGGGGTCCCACTCTCCTCCTGCCACCGCCGCTGCCATTAACAGGCCCTTCCGACCGACCAGGAAGCCCAGTATCGATGTGGCTGACGGCATCCATCTCTGGCCTCATGTGATCTGGAACTGAAGCTGTCCGCCCACTGTGTGACGTCAGAACCAGCAAACGATGACAATTTGTTCACTTCCGTTTCCGGCTCTTTGCTAACTGGCCGCATAGCATCCGATTAGACTGATCTGTGTCTGATCTACTGCATTGGAGCCTAAAGGAGAGATAGATAGAGTTGAGCGGACACCTGGATGTTCGGGTTCAACGGGTTTGGCCGAACTTCGCGAAAAAGTCTGGGTTTGGTACCGAACTTGACCCGAACTTTACCCCGGACCCCGAACCCCATTGAAGTCAATGGGGACCCAAACTTTTCAGCACAAAAATGGCTGTAAAAAAGTACTGGCAAGTGCTAGAGGGCTGCAAAAGGAAGTAAAACGGGGTTAAGAGTAGGACAAGTGCCCTACAAAAAAAAGGGGATAGGGAAAATAACTTAAAATCATATAAAAAAAATAAAAATGGGAAGGGGGGGTGGATGTGGAATAGGAGCCTAGAGGTTGACTAGGCCATGACCGTGGCAGTGTAGGTGATGATTTTAGAACAATAATATGTCCCTTACAGCAACAGCAGGAACCTGACCCTATAGGAGTAGGCGATGATTTTAGAACAATAATCTGTCCCTTACAGCAACAGCAGGAACCTGACCCTATAGGAGTAGGCGATGATTTTAGAACAATAATCTGTCCCTTACAGCAACAGTAGGAACCTGGCCCTATAGGAGTAGGCGATGATTTTAGAACAATAATCTGTCCCTTACAGCAATAGCAGGAACCTGGCCCTATAGAACTAGGAGATGATTTTAGAACAAGAATCTGTCCCTCAAAGCAGTAGACTCTACCTAGTCCAGAATCAGATCATTCTGTAATGCTGGATGAGATCTGTGATCTCTCCCTCAAAGCAGTAGTAGTAGTAATCTCTACCTAGTCCAGAATCAGATCGTTCTATAATGCAGGATGAGATGTTATTATATCTGCAATCTGTCCCTTACAGCGCCGGCAGCATCCTCTCCCTACACTAGCCTGAGAGCATGTGACATGCAGCACTATGTGACTCCAGCTTATACAGAGGCTGGGTCATATGATGCACTGGCCAATCACAGCCATGCCATTAGTAGGCATGGTTGTGATGGCTTCTAAGGGCAAACCAGTGAAACGCTTGTTGATTGGCTGCCCTGCAGCTATTCAACAGGCGGGATCAAATACCCGAACCTGAACTTTTTTTCAAATGTTTGGGTCCGGGTCACGGACACCCCAAAGTTCGGTAGGGACCCGAACTTTACAGTTCGGGTTCGCTCAACTCTAGAGAGAGACCCTCCCATCTCTCCATAAAGAGTACCTGTCATTGCTATTGCTGTCAAAAGTGATGTTTACATACCTTTTGAAAGCAATAAAAGTTATCAAAACATAAAAAAAAAAAAAACACTGTAAAAATAAAGTAATAATAAAAAAAAAATTTAAAGCACTCCTGCCACGCCATGCTCACATGCAGTGGCAAATGCATACATCAGTCTTGCACACATATGTAAACAGTGATCACACTACACATGTGAGGTATCACCGCAAACATCCGAGTGAGAGCAATAATTATAGCACCAGACCTCCTGTGTAAATCTAAACTAGTTACCTGCAAAGGTTTTTAAAGCATCACCTATGGATAATTTAAAGTACCGTAGTTTGACGCCATTCCATGAGCATGCACAATTTTTGAAGCATGACATCTTAGGTATCTATTTACTCAGCGTATCATCTTTCACATTCTATAACAAAAATTGGACTAACTTTCCTGTTTTTTTCTTAATTCATTAAAGTGTATTTTTTTTTTTTTAAATGCATTTGAAAAACCACTGCGCAAAAAACGTGAAAAAAAAATGCAACAATTACCATTTTTATTCTCTAGGGCCTCTGCTTTAAAAAATATATAATGTTTGGGTTTTTAAGTAATTTTCAAACAAAAAAGTAGATTTTTACATGTATTAGAGAAGTGACCGGTATTGAGGTGGTTAAACCTCCTGAGCTCCTCCCTCTCTGCCCATTAGCTTCTAGGCCATTCCCACATCCTAGTCATAGACCTATCCATTTACTATTGGTGTACACGACTTTGGGGTGAGACTATAACATAACAGGCTTCCATATTGCTACACCCACATCAAGGATAAACATAACAGTTCCAATCCTAATACATTGTACATAATTAAATACACATAAAAAAACTTTCACATAAAAAAACTTTAAATAATAGCATATTATTAAATTATTATTGTGGCCCAATAGTTCATCTTTTTATCATATTGTTATGCAATATACTTACATTATATTACCAAAAGTATTGGGACACCTGCCCTTACACGCACATGGACTTTAATGGCATCCCAGTCTTTGTATGTAGGATTCAAGCTGTTGGCCCTTTGCAGCTACATTGCAGAGTATTCCGCTAAGAAAGAAATCAGCAGAGTCCTAGAATAAACTAGCATGGCTGGTAAATCCCACCCTGTTAAATGTTGCATTTGGGCAGCTAAAAATGATGTAAAGGCACGTGGTATGGCCAGTCCGCCCTGATCCTTAGGGCAATGTAAGGTAGTCAGTTTAATCCTAGCCACTCCATCTTTCCATAATAATGCTCGGTATAGGGAGTCCACCCGGTGAAACCAGTAACGTGGTATCCAGACAGGGGCATTATGGAGAGCATACAGCAATTGAGGAGCCCACACCATTTTTATTAGATTGGCCCCACCCCGTCACTGAGAGAGGTAACTTGCACCAGCTACTAATTTTATGTTTACATTTTTTAAGATGGGTATGAGGTCTAGGGTTATATAGTCCTTGAGAGATCGTTTAATACATTTATTCAGTGTATTCATTCATTCATTCATTCATTTATTTTTGTGATTATTGTAATACAGGTATCACTGTGAGAGTGTTTTTTAGGGACCTGAGAATGTGTACAAAGAGGATAAAACATTTTTGTTTTACTCACTCTTGTTGCCAGTGGTTTAGACATTAATGGCTGAGTGTTGAGTTATTTTGAAGGGACAGCAAATTTACACTGTTATACAAGCTGTACACTCACTGCTTTACATTGTAGCAAAGTGTAATTTCTTCAGTGTTGTCACATGAAAAGATATAATAAAATATTTACAAAAATGTGAAGGGTGTACTCACTTTTGTGAGATACTGTATATATGGACAGTAGTGATGCCAATGCTGTAAAAATATCTGCAAATGTTTTTGAATTATATCATTGTATTTTCTCAAAGTCTTAGCTGTTTGGAAAAAACCCCACAAATGAATACAAATACCAATGTAGGCCTCATGAATGCAGGCAGTTTGAGACATCCATTTAAAGCTGCCCATATTAATAAAGAGCTGAATGCTAGCTGTGTGCAGGAATAAGTGGGTATATGCAGTGCTTGCACATTTTGCATGTTCTGGGATTTACGCTCATGGGTGAGTTTATGCAAATACTGCATATACCCGCTTTTCAATACTATGCTTTTCATTAGCATGCTTCTTATCAGCTCATGGTTGACTCCTTTTACTGCTTCTTCCAGTTCTATTATAAAGGGATTGCAAGAAAACTGATACCAGGTCCAATTTGGGAATTGACACAACTTGAATTTTAAAATACATTACGGTGTATTAACCACTTCCCGACCGCGCGCAGTATATTTACTGCGGTGGTGTGGCGCTGTCTCGCGAATCGGCGTAAATAGGCGGCGATTCACAGACGCGCAGCTAGGGAGCGAGAGTGCGCCGGCGCGCTCTCGTTCCCACCTCACTCTGGAGGAGTGTGCCCGCTGCTCGGGCAGACCCGATGTCTACTGGCAAGCCGCGATGAGCTGCCAGAGGGAAAGAACGGGGAACCGCCGTGTTTACAAAGGCGGCATCTAAGAGATTTACTGATATCTGTCACTGGGTCAGTTAGTAGTGTTGAGCGAACCCGGACTGTAACGTTCGGGTCCGTACCGAACTTTAGGGTGTCCGTGGCACGGACCCGGACCCGGACATTTCAAAAATCGTTCGGGTTCGGAGCGAGTTGTGATGATTGACTGGGTCACTGTCTATAGTCATTTAGAGAATCTACGGCGGAAACATTTGTGCCGCCAAGGGGCAAGAAAGGGAGACCGTCGAGTAGCGCCGAACGGTCATCTGTAGCCCAGACGGGCTCGTCGCCCGTGTGAGGAGGTCTCACTCCACCCTTGCTCTCGCGCGGCCGCGTGAGAGCGAGGGATCGACGCGCAGACACTTAGCGGCGGATAAATGCGGCTAAGCGCTCTGTCGCGGTGTGGTGGCGTCATTTATATGACGCGCGCCAGCCCTTCACCAATTATGTGGCATTACATAAAATT
>BLSH010539147.1:1299771-1318121 GCA_018402905.1 Glandirana rugosa
TTAGACACCTTTCGGTTTCCTCCTCTTGTAGAAAGGTTGGGTACACCTGGTAAATGTCATGTTCGAGAAGATCGACATATCGTCTCTCAGTTGAGAGAAGACACTCACACCCTTGTGAACTCCCCCCGTATCTTAAAGTGAAGACATCCACAATTCTCCTTCGGTATCTAGACGTATTCAATACACGTAAACTCGTGGCTCGTGAAATAGTAACGATACGTCTCTGACCCTGTGAGTAACCTGAGTTGTAAATCGTGAAAAATCTACATCTCTAACAAATTAATTAAATACGTTATATAATTAGATAGATAAAAACGTTACTAACCTACCCTATGTGTGCTCACTATCTACAACTTTATGTGTAATCACTACACATAAAGTTATCGCTTTTACAAATCTGTATAACAATCATTGCAAAAATAGATAGATTAATATATTGCATAAATTAATTAAACAATCTCTACATCTAAAAAGTGCTAAATGTTGAGTCCAATGAGTGTCCCAGTCTCTGCATAGCAATGATAAAGTGCTCGGTGCTCAAATGCACATAACTTATGCAGATCTATGGCTTCCTCTTAACACCTACAGAAGTGAAATTCTATGCCCCCCTCAAGTGTTCCCACACTCACAGAAGAGAGTTGACTCTCTGCTATACAGCTAGAAGAGCTTGTACTGTAAATGGTCCACATGGGTTGGAAAGATGTTCTCCTCCTTTGGCTTTCCACAGATTTCTTCCATCCCTGGCTTCCTTATCTCTATTGCTCATATGTGTCTCCGATAGTGGATCGCTATATGGAACTCATAGGTCCGCTCATATATGGGCAAAGAAGGGTACTTCCATCATAGTGTATAAATACGTTTATTAAAACACATATACAAAAATTGCACTCACTTGAGGAAAAATAAGCAGGTATACCAATACAGAAAGTGGTTATACCGGCATCATGGTAGAGGTTATAACCATTATCCCGGTGTCATCTTTTACAGAGGGCGATTCTCTTTCAGGTAAAAGTAATCTGAGAAGCTGGGCAGCCACTTGATTATGTTTACAGGTGGCGGAAGGGGGTCCCACTCTCCTCCTGCCACCGCCACTGCCATTAACGGGCCCTCCCGACCGATCAGGAAGCCCAGTATCCATGTGGCTGGCAGCATCCATCTCCGGCCTCATGTGATCTGGAACTGAAGCTGTCCGCCCACTGTGTGACGTCAGAACCGGCAAATGATGACAATTTGTTCACTTCCGGCTCTTTGCTAACTGGCCGCATAGCATCCGATTAGACTGATCTGTGTCTGATCGACTGCATTGGAGCCTAAAGGAGAGATAGATAGAGCTGAGCGGACACCTGGATGCTCGGGTTCGGCTGGTTTGGCCGAACTTCGCGAAAAAGTCTGTGTTCGGTACCGAACTTGACCCGAACTTTACCCCGGACCCCGAACACCATTGAAGTCAATGGGGACCCGAACTTTTCAGCACAAAAATGGCTGTAAAAAAGTACTGGCAAGTGCTAGAGGGCTGCAAAAGGAAGTAAAATGGGGGTAAGAGTAGGACAAGTGCCCTACAAAAAAAAGGGGATAGGGAAAATAACTTAAAATCAAATAAAAAAAATAAAAATGGGAAGGGGGGTGGATGTGGAATAGTAGCCTAGAGGTTGACTAGGCCGTGGCAGTGTAGGTGATGATTTTAGAACAATAATCTGTCCCTTACAGCAACAGCAGGAACCTGACCCTATAGGAATAGGCGTTGATTTTAGAACAATAATCTGTCCCTTACAGCAACAGCAGGAACCTGACCCTATAGGAGTAGGCGATGATTTTAGAACAATAATCTGTCCCTTACAGCAACAGCAGGAACCTGACCCTGTAGGAGTAGGCAATGATTTTAGAACAATAATCTGTCCCTTACAGCAACAGCAGGAACCTGACCCTATAGGAGTAGGTGATGATTTTAGAACAATAATCTGTCCCTTACAGCAATAGCAGGAACCTGACCCTATAGAACTAGGAGATGATTTTAGAACAAGAATCTGTCCCTCAAAGCAGTAGACTCTACCTAGTCCAGAATCAGATCATTCTGTAATGCAGGATGAGATCTGCAATCTGTCCCTCAAAGCAGTAGTAGTAGTAATCTCTACGTAGTCCAGAATCAGATCGTTCTGTAATGCAGGATGAGATCTGCAATCTGTCCCTCAAAGCAGTAGTAGTAGTAATCTCTACGTAGTCCAGAATCAGATCGTTCTGTAATGCAGGATGAGATGTTATTATATCTGCAATCTGTCCCTCACAGCGCCAGCAGCATCCTCTCCCTACACTAGCCTGAAAGCATTTGACATGCAGCACTAAGTGACTCCAGCTTATACAGAGGCAGGGTCACATGATGCACTGGCCAATCACAGCCATGCCATTAGTAGGTGTGGCTGTGATGGCTTCTAAGGGCAAACCAGTGAAACGCTTGTTGATTGGCTGCCCTGCAGCTATTCAACAGGCGGGATCAAATACCCGAACCCCGAACCCGAACTTTTTTTCAAATGTCCGGGTCACGGACACCCCAAAGTTCGGTAGGGACCCGAACTTTACAGTACGGGTTCGCTCAACTCTAGAGATAGACCCTCCCATCTCTCCATAAAGAGTACCTGTCATTGCTATTGCTGTCAAAAGTGATGTTTACATACCTTTTGAAAGCAATAAAAGTGATCAAAACATTAAAAAAAAAAAAAACACTCTAAAAATAAAGTAATAATAAAAAAAATTTAAAACACTCCTGTCACGCCATGCTCACAGGCAAATGCATACATCAGTCTTGCACGCATATGTAAACAGTGATCGCACTACACATGTGAGGTATCACCGCAAACATCCGAGTGAGAGCAATAATTATAGCACCAGACCTCCTGTGTAAATCTAAACTAGTTACCTGCAAAGGCTTTTAAAGCATCACCTATGGATAATTTAAAGTACCGTAGTTTGACGCCATTCCATGAGCATGCACAATTTTTGAAGCATGACATGTTAGGTATCTATTTACTCAGCATATCATCTTTCACATTATATAGCAAAAATTGGGCTAACGTTCCTGTTTTTTTCTTAATTCATTAAAGTGTATTTTTTTTTTTTAAATGCATTTGAAAAACCACTGCGCAAAAAACGTGAAAAAAAATGCAACAACTACCATTTTTATTCTCTAGGGCCTCTGCTTAAAAATATATATAATGTTTGGGTTTCTAAGTAATTTTCTAACAAAAAAGTAGATTTTTACATGTATTAGAGAAGTGACCGGTATTGAGGTGGTTAAACCTCCTCATCTCCTCCCTCTCTGCCCATTAGCTTCTAGGCCATTCCCACATCCTCCTAGTCATAGACCTATCCATTTACTATTGGTGTACACGACTTTGGGGGTGAGACTATAACATAACAGGCTTCCATATTGCTACACCCACATCAGGATAAACGTAACAGTGCCAATCCTAATACATTGTACATAATTAGATACACATAAAAAACTTTCACATAAAAAAACTTTAAATAATAGCATATTATTAAATTATTATTGTGGTCCAATAGTTCATCTTTTTATCATATTGTTATGCAATATACTTACATTATATTACCAAAAGTATTGGGACACCTGCCCTTACACGCACATGGACTTTAATGGCATCCCAGTCTTCGTCTGTAGGGTTCAAGCTGTTGGCCCTTTGCAGCTACATTGCAGAGTATTCCGCTAAGAAAGAAATCAGCAGAGTTCTAGAATAAACTAGCATGGCTGGTAAATCCCACCCTGTTAAATGTTGCATTTGGGCAGCTAAAAATGATGTAAAGGCATGTGGTATGGCCAGTCCGCCCTGATCCTTAGGGCATTGTAAGGTAGTCAGTTTAATCCTAGCCACACCATCTTTCCATAATAATGCTCGGTATAGGGAGTCCACCCGGTGAAACCAGTAACGTGGTATCCAGACAGGGGCATTATGGAGAACATACAGCAATTGAGGAGCCCACACTATTTTTATTAGATTGGTTCCACCCCGTCACTGAGAGAGGTAACTTGCACCAGCTACTAATTATATGTTTACATTTTTGTAAGATGGGTATGAGGTTTAGGGTTATATAGTCCTTGAGAGATCGTTTAATACATTTATTCAGTGTATTCATTCATTTATTTTTGTGATTATTGTAATACAGGTATCACTGTGAGAGTGTTTTTTAGGGACCTGAGAATGTGTACAAATAGGATAAAACATTTTTGTTTTACTCACTTTTGTTGCCAGCAGTTTAAACATTAATGGCTGTGTGTTGAGTTATTTTGAGGGGACAGCAAATTTACACTGTTATACAAACTGTACACTCACTACTTTACATTGTAGCAAAGTGTCATTTCTTCAGTGTTGTCACATGAAAAGATATAATAAAATATTTACATAAATGTGAAGGGTGTACTCACTTTTATGAGATACTGTATATATGGACAGTAGTGATGCCAATGCTGTAAAAATATCTGCAAATGTTTTTGAATTATATCATTGTATTTTCTCAAAGTCTTAGCTGTCGGGAAAAAAAACCCACAAATGAATACAAATACCAATTAAGGCCTCATGAATGCAGGCAGTTTGAGACATCCATTTAAAGCTGCCCATATTAATAAAGAGCTGAATGCTAGCTGTGTGCAGGAATAAGTGGGTATATGCAGTGCTTGCACATTTTGCATGTTCTGGGATTTACGCTCATGGGTGAGTTTATGCAAATACTGCATATACCCGCTTTTCAGTACTATGCTTTTCATTAGCATGCTTCTTATCAGCTCATGGTTGACTCCTTTTACTGCTTCTTCCAGTTCTACTATACAGGGATTGCAAGAAAACTGATACCAGGTCCAATTTGGGAATTGACACAACTTGAATTTTAAAATACATTACGGTGTATTAACCACTTCCTGACCGCGTGCAGTGTATTTACTGCGGCGGTGTGCCGCTGTCTCGCGAATCGGCGTAAATAGGCAGCGATTCACAGACGCACAGCTAGGGGGCGAGAGTGCACCGGCGCGCTCTCGTTCCCACCTCACTCTGGAGGAGTGTGCCCGCGGCTCAGGTAGACCCAATGTCTACCGGCGAGCGATGAGCTGCCAGAGGGAAAGAACGGGGAACCGCCGTTGTAAACACGGTGGTTCCCCGCTCTGACAGGCGGCATCTAAGAGATTTACTGATCCCTGTCACTGGGATCAGTTAGATCTCTTATGCCCCTGACAGCCCAGCCCCTTCACAGTTAGAACACGCCTAGGGAACACAGTTAACCCCTAGATCGCTCCCCCAAGGTTAACCCCTTCACTGCCAATGACATTTATACAGTAATCAGTGGATATTTAAATTTCTGATCGCTGTATAAATGTCATTGGTCCCAAAAAAGTGTCAAAAATGTCCGACATGCCCGCCCCAATATCAAAGTCCCGAGAAAAATCGCAGATTGCTGCCAATACTAAAAAAAATTTGTAAAAACACCAGAAATGAATTCTCATGGTTTGTTAATGCAGCAACTTTTGCGCAAACCAATCAATAGACGCCGATTGCGATTTTTTTTTTTTTTACCAAAAATATGAGGAAGAATATAAATCGGCCAAAACCGATGAATAAATTAGTTTTTTTGCATTTTTTTTATTTGTATTTTAGCAAAAAGTAAGAAATATTCTTTTTTTTTGCAAAATTGATGCTCTTTTTTTTGTTTATAGCGGCGATTATAAATGACACAGAGGTGATCAAATACCACCAAAAGAAAGCTGTATTTGTGGGAAAAAAAGGACGCAAATTTCGTTTTGGTACAACTTTGCACGACCACGCAATTGTCAGTTAAAGCAACGCAGTGCCGAATTGCAAAAAGTGCTCTGGTCCTACAGTGGGAAATCCTTCCGGGGGTGAAGTGGTTAATGATTTACAACCATGCATGGTTTTATGCAAGTTCTGACTAAACCAGCATACAGCTTTTCATTACTATAGGCGGCTGTATGCTGCAGCTGTCTCTCCCAGTCCCGTGAACCACTTAAAAGCAATAGTCATGGAATATCATTTTTACATTTAGTATTCTTTTATCTTGTAGCACATTATATACAGTGTGTATATATATATATATATATATATATATACAGCCGTAGAATACTGGGACCATGTGTAGTTAGGCTTTTATGAAATGACTGTATAATTACTTGATGACTACTATTATGGGGAAAAAGTGTGTCCAATGACTAGACAAGAAAGAGCTACCATTTTGCTGCTGCTGCCTACAGGCATAAGCCTACTGTGCCTAACATTTAATCCAGCCCTGTCAACAGGTGTCACCAGGATAGATAGTGAGGAAAATTTCCTCACTGGGACAAAAAGAACGACTAATTGTTAGGCTCCAACACTTTCCAAAATTTAAAGAAAAAGGGTTTGACTGGAGTTCCACTTTATGTTTTCATAAATGCCTCTAAGCTATGGCAATATTAGTTTTTCTCAGTTTTTTTTTTTTTATCAATGCATACATATTACAGTATATTACACTCATAGAAGAATTGTTTTTGTTGGTCTACTCAAACAGTATGGACTAATTTAAACTGCAATAATAAATGACACAGCAGTGAGCAGATCTGCTTATCACAATTCTGTGCCAGTCAATATGTCTTATGTAGGAGAATTTACAAGGTTAGTGTGCCACTTTGTGCTATTTGAATAATGGATGAAACGCATTGTGTCTGGGCTGCTCCAGGGAATTGGGTTCTATATCTTCTCACATTGTTAAACATGTTGTAAAACAAGGATCTGTGCAACATAATTTCACGTTGGGTACCAATCTCCGAACACTTAATGCTGAGCTTAAAATTGCAGTCCCATTGTCTGATTCACTGACAACACCTGGCCGATTAATACACCATTTTATCATTTTAATAGTTCCATCTTAATAGAATGTGGCTGGAGATGTTATGACAAAAGGGTAATTGCAAGTTCAAGGGGGAATTGAGTATTGGGTTTTTTTCCAAAGCGAGTGCAGAAGTTTGCAGAAGTCATTTAAATGCAAAATAAAAAATCTCACCAAGTGTGGAGATGGGAGATTCGCATTTCAACAATGCTTAGATGCAGAGCACAAATAAAAGGAAAGATATTACAAGGCTTGCGAGTGGCGCTCTAGCTGTGGAACAACAATATATGCCTCCAATTTTCAGGGAGCTAAGCTTGCCTGTGTTTTGTATACTGAGAATGGCATCCAAAATGACAAGAATCAGCCCCACGTGACTTTTTTTTAGTATCAAACTTTGATGACATGCCAAACAATTGTTATTTTAACAGCAGAAATTCTGTTGTTTTTTTTTTTTTTTTTATAATGACCCCTCCTTGGAGCATGAAAGCATACATTTCCCCTTACCTGCAGGGAATTTAAATGAAATTTCATATCAGCAAATAATTCTTTGGTTCGGTTTAAAGCTAAACTTTAGGCAAACAGATCCACAGATGGAATACATACATAGGAGCTATTTTACCTACCATTTTGTATTTCTAAGGTTTGCATAACTGCCTCACATCACAACCTTGTCTGGAATGGCAGGGACCTGCTTCTTCTTTGCTACAGTTAGACCCCTTGCACACCAGGGCCGCCCAAGCCTTATCGGTAAAACATGCTTTACCGATCATTATAGCGGCGCTTTGGCACCACTATTGGGGCGGCAGCAGTGCGCTTTTAACCCCACCCACAAAGGGTTAATAAGGGGTTAAAAGTTCCGGTTAGTGGCGCTTCCGAAGCGGTGTTCAGGCACTTCGGGAGCACTGCCCCATTGATTTCAATGGGCAGGGGTGGTGGCGGAACAGTGAATACAGCGCTCCCACACCACCCCAAAGATGCAGCTTGCAGGACTTTTTTTTTCCATCCCGCAAGCGCACCGCCCCAGTGTGAAAGCACTTGGGCTTTCACACTGGGGTATATTGGGTGGAGTTTTTCAGCCCCTTTTCAGTCACTATTTTTAGCTCAAAAGTGCCTGAAAAATGATCTGGTGTGAAAGGGGTCTTAAAGCGGTAGTAAAATGTCATGTCCTCTGGCAGGTCAATGTCAGAATGTGCCAGTATGCACTGCATACTTGCACATTATGACAGACTTGTCTATAAAGCAGTTCCCTCCAGTGGCGTGCTGTCACTGCTGCCAGGGCTTCCATCTTCACCCGGTCTTCCCGGGTTCATGTGCGTCGGCCGTTTGAATAGCCGGCTGAGATGATTTCACTTCTTCATGGGGGTCATGATGGCGGCATAGCACCTTAAATAGATGGCACACTCAGGGTACTAAAACTGGAGAGTGTAGGTGTGCATGGTAGCCAATCAGCTTCCAACTTCAGCTCGTTCAATCAAGCTTTGACAAAAAAGATGGAAGCGGATTGGTTTCTATGCAGAGCTGCACCAGATTTTGCACTCTCCAGTAAATTGACTTCTCAGCGTGCCATTTATTCAGAGCACAGTGGGCATGCACTGGTGACGTCACCTGTTGCTACAAATGTAAACATCTCCCAAATGGTGCAGGGTTCGGGGATATTCACTGTTCCTACGGGTAAGCCTTATTATAGGCTTACCTGTAGGTTAAAGTGAAAAAGTAGACTTTACTAATGTTTTAAGTAACGCATGTCTTGTTAGCAGATTAATGCACTCATTTTTCTGTCATGCTGCTGTCTCCTCCTATCGCCATATACTGCAGCACTCCTGGCTGGTTAACATTTCCGGTTAGTGGCGCTTCCGAAGCGGTGTTCAGGCACTTCGGGAGCGCTGCCCCATTGATTTCAATGGGCAGGGGTGGTGGAGGAACAGTGAATACAGCGCTCCCACACCACCCCAAAGATGCAGCTTGCAGGACTTTTTTTACCATCCCGCAAGCGCACCGCCCCAGTGTGAAAGCACTTGGGCTTTCACACTGGGGTATATTGGGGGGAGTTTTTCAGTCGCTATTTTTAGCGCAAAAGTGCCTGAAAAATGATTTTTTCACCCTTGTGCTTCTCTCTCCCAGTCTGAGCTCTACTGTACTGTGGACTGATTGAGGCCCATAGCAGGTCAAATTCAGGCGCTTGCACTGCTTGCATTTGAAGAGTAACTCCACTTTCATGGTAACAAAAATAGCAAATAAAAAAATAGTATATACAATTGCTACACAAGCCATATTGTAATTGAATGTTATTAAAAATGACCTTTCCTTTTCAATCTGCAGTGCTGTAATTTTCCACAAAATAAATGTAATATGGCTACCTGGAGGCATTATTTATTCTGCTTGTGTGATTGGCTCACTGATTTTCCCTGAAGTCTGCTGTAGGATACAAGTCAGACTTTAGGCATCTTCTGTAACAAAAATTTTATTTTTGGAGAGATACTCCCAAGGGTTAATCACTTCTAAAGAGATTCATACCCTGAAACTTTTCTCATTAGAACACTGCAAGTGCATCAGCTGGCTGATAATGAAAAAGTCATCCCAATTCAGATGCACATTGCACATTCGACATAGACAAACAGCTTTTTCTTCAAAGCAGAAAAGGAAATCTGCCACAGATGTTTGTTAAAATCCCTGTAATGTATCCAGAGTGGACCAATTTTTTCAAAAGTTAAGATAATCTTTCAAAACCTGATATAAATCTCAAAGCACTGCGCCAATTAAATAAATAGTGCTGCTACTTAAAAAATGTAAAAAAAAAGAAAAGTGAACAAACAAATGTAGATACTTTATCTCTGACAGCGAAGACCTGTTTCCTCTCCAGGCTACAGACCACTGACTGGGTGTCCCAGGTGAGACTAATTTGAAAGGGAGAGATGGAAAAACTTTATTTCTAAAGCCTCGTACACACAATGTGACGGTCGTACGACTGAACGGGCAAAATCGTATTTCGCGTACTGACGTGCTCTAAGCGATCGTACAACCAAGCCTAACGTGGTAATGTGTTACGAGCGTATAAAGAGGAAGTTCAGATGAATGTGATTTGTGAATTAGGAATGTAGGTTTACACAAACGGACACTTCCAGGCGTTCCTGACTTCTGAGCATGCGTGTTTTGCACTGTGCATCTTGTTGGACCAACTTCTCTGTAGACACGATACAACGGTCGTACGACCGCTTGTTGTACAAACAAAGTTTTCTAGTCTGCTAATCCAACTTCTGTTGTACGACCTTCGCACGTCGGCTGTTCTAATCGCGCGTACTAATGGCCGGATGATCATACAACAAGCAGTTGTATGACTGTTTTCATACGACCGTCAAACCCTGTGTATGAGTTTTAAGGACCCTTTCACACAGACGTGTCTGTGTGCAGGTTAATTTTTGCTCAGCGGTGATGGCTCCACTGATCCCCGCTGAGCCGACGGATGACAGATCCGTCTCTGCAAACTGTGCGGAGGCAGATCTGTCAGAGCGCCGCTCTCCTCTATTGAAAATCAGATGACAATGGACCGTCTGTCCATTGTCATCCGATCCGATCTGCAGATTGGGAATCTGCAGAGGGAAAAAATAGGGTTTCCATCCATCGGACTTTAGGGACCACGGATCAGAGAGAGGCAGATGTCAGCAGACATGCCTCTGTTGACATCCGCCACTCCATATAGGAGAATGTGGCGTCCGTTCAGGTCTGCCTAAAAAATGGACAGTCGGACCTGAACGGAACGCCGCGTGAAAGGGGCCTAAGGGCTCTTTCACACATGCCGTCCTTTCAGGTCTGCCTGTCAGTTTTTCAGGTGGACCTGAACGGACGCTCCACGTACCTCTATGGAGCGACGGATGTCAGCGGTAACATGTCTGCTGACATCCGTTCCAATCCACTCCGCTAAATCCAGACGGATGGAAACCCTATTTTCCATCCGTCTGGCAGATCGGATCAGATGAAAACGGACAGGCAGATCCATTTTCATCCGATCCCCCATAGAGGATGGCGGGGCTCTGACAGGTCCGTCTCTCAGCACAGGGAGCGGAGACAGGCCTGTCATCCGCCGGCTCAGCGGGGATCAAGGTATCGATCCCTGCTGAGTCGAAGAAAATGGACATTCATGTGTGAAAGAGCCCTAGCAGAGAAGACTTGTTTCTTTCCCAGACTGCAGACCAAACATGAATTTAATAATGTATTATTAAATACAGCACTGCATTGGTGTTTTTTTTATATCTGCCAGGAATTCAGATTTTTATTTTTTTGCCACATCAGTCCATTTGCTTAGTCAGAGCAATATGCCAGGTAATATGGTCTTTTTGTTTAATATAATAAATTACATGGATTTAAGATCTTGAAACAGTCAGTGCTCTTTCACTATTTAGCATTTAATGTTTATGTTTAGCAAAGTTATACCATCCTTTACCATTCCGATAAATGTATATTTTTAATGAAATAAAGTTGTTAGTAATAATGTGGTTTTCAGACTCTACTGAACAATTTAGAAGCCAGCAAGTAAAAATAAATTTTAGTTGCAAACAGATCATTCTTGGCAGCCTTAACTGTACCCAAGCTACCTGTACCTGTCATCTGGGTCAGCAATAACTTCTTGAGGTTGTTTGAAGTTTTCTGTATACTATCATAAATGCCAACCACCCACTGCTGTCAGCTAACAAATCTGGTATTTTCGGCACCTGTCTGACATACATAAAAACTCCAGACAAAAAAAATCATATTTCTAACAGTTAAAGTGGCAATAAGGAACATGTAAATTGTGTTCTTTTCTGTGCATCCAGTTGCTGACATCTAAAAATGGCCCGTTGCTACACAATAGCCTTACACTTAAAGTGTATCACTATCCAGATTTTTTTTTTTTTTAAGTGGGTAAGAGTCAGAACACCATTCAGGTTTTATAGGATTATTAAAACAAGTGCACTTCTGTTGAATGATAGACACAGCTACCACCTTCAAGCTACTCCTGAGAACTCTGCACATGATCTCATTTTATTAATAGTTATATTTTTTTTTTTTTATTTCATTAGCCTTAAAAGAAGGGAATGCCTTTAAAACCCCCAAAACACATTGACTGTATTTCCTGATTATTTGAAAAATAACAGCCAACTGACTACATAATATACTGCTCCTCACTCATGAATACTAATACTACAGTTTTGATGGACCCAGTTCTTCTCTGACCCCTCATAAGTTTAGCTGCCACAAGAAATTCCTTCTGATAAAAAATTCTATCATCACCCTTTCTGCAATAAGGAAAAAAGAAATCAACTCCGGGGGCTTAAGTTCAGCACCACTTTGCCCATCTATTCATAGGTATTTATGACTCCAGTTGTCAACCTGAACATGAATAGATGGAGAATCGTCTAATGGGGATACCTGTTCTGGTGACAACTGTTAAAAAATAGATTACTTTCACTTTGGAAAGATGTCCTCAAGTTTTCTGTTATATCTTCAGGACAGGAAGACTGTAAATGAGAACTTCTCAATAGGACACAGACAGCAAAACATGGCACAAGTTTTAATCATTACCTGATCTATCTATACTTTAAATGCTGTCAGTGCAAAATAATATTTATATAGTAGATACCTCTCACCTCTTCCACTGCCTGCACCAACAAACATTTCTTTGATGCAGAGAGACTGCTTGCTGAAGTTTCTTTAACTACCCCAATACCGGGCACTTTCACCCCCTTCCTGCCCAGGCTATTTTTTAGCTTTCAGCGCTGTTGCACTTTGAATGACAAATGCAACACTGTACCTAAATTAATCTTTTATCTTTTTCTTCACACAAATAGCTTTCTTTTGGTGATATTTAATCACTGCTGGGATTTTTATTTTTTACTGGAAAAAAAAAAAAGACCGAAAATGTTGGGAAAAAAAAAAGTTTTTCTTATGTTTGTCAGCAAATTCTGTAAATAAGTAATTTTTCTCCTTCACTGATGTGTGCTGATGTAGCTGCACTGATGGGCACTGATGAGGTGGCACTTATGGGCACTGATGAGGCGGCACTTATGGGCACTGATTAGGGGACACTGATGAGAAGGCACTAATATGCCACACTGATGGGCACTGATAAGTGGCACTGGTGGGCACTGATAGGTGGCACTGGAGGGCACTGCTAGGCAGTACTGGTGGGCACTGATAGGTGGCACGGATAGGCAGCGCTGATGGGCACTGATGAGTGATGCTGGTGGGCACTGATGGGCAGCACTGATGGACATTAATGGGCAGTACTGATGAGCAGGCACTGGTGGGAGGTATTGACTAGCATCACTTATGGGCACTGATTGGTGGCACGTATGGGCACTGATTGGTGGCCCTTATGGGCACTGATATGCACTGCTGATTGGTGGCACTGATATGCACTGGTTGGTGGCACTACTGGCACTGCTAGGACTTTGCTATAATCAGGGCACTTCCTTGTTTACATGTGACCGGCTGTGATTGGACACAGCCGATCACATGTCTTTACACAGATCAGGGTCGTGCCATGTCCTAGCAACACGGCACGGCCACGATCTCCACCCTGCACGCTCCTGCAGGCCCGCAATAGCCCGCGTTCTGGGCGACGTCATATGACGTCTTCCCAGGAGGAGAGCCGCACCATCCCTCCGTCATTTGGCGGACGGCAAGCTGTTAAAAACCAAAACGTAAGGCTTGAGTCACACCTATGCATTTTAGTGCTTTTTGCAGATTTGCACTGCAGTCCATTTAACATGGTTTTCTATGGAACACGTTCTGTAGTGCAAATATGCAAAATGCAAAAAGCACTAAAAATGCATAGGTGTGAATCAGGCCTAAGGGAGTGTCAGATTCCTGGCCCCCTGTTGTACTTAGTGGTTTCAATAACTGCTATGTTACTACAGGACACAGGAATGAAACAGGAGTCAATTGGAGGAACTACTACATACAACAGGGGACCAGGAATCTGGCACCCTGGGAAATTTTGGTTTCTAAAAATAATTCCGAGAACAATGTCTGTTTGTATTACTAACATTTGGCAGTGCAGGCAGTGGGACAGGTGCTTATCTTCTCTTGCAGGGACAGATTGTTGGAAATTATTTTTTTTTTTTTACAGAGGTGATTTAAACTGGAACAGCAGATATAATAATCATTTCTCAAGTCCCAACCTCCTTTGCCTTTCCCAAGACTTAAGATGAAAACATGATTATACCAGACCCTCAGAACACCCACACATCTTTCTCCAAACTGGATGCACAGAATACTGCATAGACTTCAATAGGTTGCCTCTCCTTCTATCCATGAGTTGATGTGTAGGTAATCCATTGAAGGTAATACAGCTGGCTAATGCTAAACATAAGGTATATCTGGGTCTTTCGGCACTATACCATACAAAGGAAAAAAAAACAACACTAAACTAACTGTAATGCCATATAATGACATTAGTTGAAGTACTGGTTTCAATCTGATTGATGTTCAGTGGACATGAGTGCTATCTATGTACTATAGTTCACCAGCTCAAAGTGATGTAAATGTCACAGTATATGGTCTGTGTGCCATCAGTAGTATCCCAAATGGAGAATGTCGCCATCAATTTTTAGCCAAGTTTTATTTAGTCAGTGATGACATTATTATTATTATACAGGATTTATATAGCGCCAGCAGTTTGCGCAGCGCTTTACAAAAATGACATTATGCATAATAGTTTTTCATATTTAGATTTCCATCTGTCAGGTGCAGCTCTAGGCTCATTTTCACTCTATCTCTCATTTACCAATCTAAATTTAGATGTTGGAAATTATAAACCTAATGTTTACAGAACTCAAAAGTTCACGCTCACATATATATATATATATATATATATATATATATATATATATATACACACACACACATACAATGCAAATATATCATCAGAGTAAGAGGAATGACTCTCCTCCCTTTCCCTAGCCATGCCGTTTGCTCTTTTCCTATAGGGTTGTATTTTTCAATCAGAGAGAGGCAGTTGGAAAGGAAATGTGCACTGCTGTGTGTTCTTTTCAGCAAAATGTATAAACCTGAAATGTAAAAAAAAAATCAAAGCAAAATAAAAAAAGTCATTTTTTTTGTTACCTGAACAAATAGAGAAGGGTCAATACTTTTTGAGATCATTATAGTCCTGAACAGTGAGTAAGATCTAGTGGGGAGAATATAAATCTATCAGTCAACTTTTTAAGGCAGGGCCTTTACTTTACTGATTTTCTTTGTAGAAGGAGTGGTGACAGTAAAGACAGCTAAACAATTTTCCAAATCCTGTGTTTTTTTTTTCAAGAATAGCATATCATGAGTAATTTTACCGATATAATACCTGTAAGCTATAATGTGTTTACAAAAGTAAAAGTGCTTATCTTCCATTATGTGTGCTGAAATCGGAATCTTTTCTGAAAAATACATTGTACTAAGCAGTATAGCTGAAATGCATCCTTGATGATTTACTCTGCATAAACATTCCAGGGTTTAACCCTAAAGTGTACCTAATGCAAGCCTAAACTGAACATGCCTACAGGAATAAAAAGGTTAGGGTCATGTATCTTTCTTGTTTCCTTCCATTATACTGCAGTGTATTTTTCTAGCTAACTCAAACAAAACAATCCTGACATCTCCATGGTCTGATGGACTTGAAGGACAATTGACTGAGAACTGAAATTGAAAAGCACAGTTCTGATAAAGCTGCAAAGGGGGGACATATGGGACAATACTATAGATGCACTTTCTAAAATGAGATCAAATTGTCTCTGGTCTTCCCATCTCTAGGAAATCTTACTACACAGACAAAAAGCCTCCAGATACTTGTTCATGGAAATAATTGGTCGGTTGTAATGTGCAGATAAGATGGTTGTTGACTGTTGGTCATTTAGACTGGTATTTACAGACATTTCAAGAAGTGAGCTTCAGATGCACAATATAATAGCCTGTCATTGGCTGTAGTATTTTAACATGAACCTGTGCTGTTCAGTTAAGGCGTATCTCTCTCACCTAGCTCTATGGGTGCACAAGTACTTTGTCTATTCTGGGCACATCTTTCTCCTCCTGCCCTATGAGTGCATGGGTGTTATGTGAAAAGTAAGTACTGTGTGCCAGGTGGGTGGAAGAAGAGAGAATCATAAGCTCCCTCATACCCAAAAGGTGCCTAAGCAGATAATTACCAGCCCCAAGTACTGTCATGGGGGTGGATCCTTACCTTTGCATGAGTTCTGACTAGACAGACTTTAAACTTACAGAAGGCTAGGCTCTGGTGTGTGAACAGGGCAACCAGGAGGTGAGTAAGCAGCAGGAGGAAAGTGTTAAGTGAACTTGTTAATTACTCCTGGATGGGCACACTCCATGTTCACTTTAAGTGCAAACCTATAATATGTTGTGAATTAAAGATTTGACCTAAAATGTACTTTATCCAAAAACAACATGCTCAGTGTCAATGTTAATGCTTCAGGTATTGTTATGCATCAACATTTTGTAAGTAAAACATAGTTATCAAATTAAGTCTGCTGACATGATCAAATAAATAACCCCCTAAATGATTTAAAAGCAACATTTATGCTAGATATCCTTTTTATGTGTGTCATTTATAACAAATTATTCTGTACAGTGTAGCTGTCCAATGATAAAACAAATATTGCTTATCTGATTACTTAAGTTCTATGTTCTTACAACATTTGTACCAATGCACTTTGGATTTTCCCAGTGTCTGAACACTTTTGAATGTTTTGTGCTTGTGAGTTTCAGAATGCAATTGTTGTAAATAATCATTTGTATATCTTTAGTCCAATTATGGCAGTGTACAAATAGAACTACAAAAGTGATCAACTGTCTTTCCAGTTTTAGTATTTTACTATTCTATTATTCACACAAATACACATGTCCACCAAAGCAGGTTTACTGTCTGAACTGTAAAAAATAGTTCCTGAATTTGCCCCTATTACACTGGCCATATATAATCAGATTATCTACAGTATAACAATTACAAATAAGAGATGTTTCCATCTGTACTACAATGTATTTGGAGCACACAACTAGGTTATTACAGCAGTTACCAACAAAGGTAAACTTCTAAAATACCTTAACAAAGGTTAAAATATAAAATCTCCCTGTTAAACATTTTATGAAAGGTATCCGCAATTAAAACGAAACTAAATTTAATAGCAAACTATGCTAATTTAGGAGCTAGAATACATATGATCTGTTACAGAAATCAAAGAACAATTATACTTCACTTAGAAGGGGGCTTTCAGTGAAGGTGGACTCTTCTCTTCATCAGTAGTGAATCTTGTGTTCTCTCATTAGATGCTGCACAAGTATACAATGATGATGATAGGTCTTATGGTGATCATCCTAACAAAATGCTGTTGGAATCTATTCTATATATTTGATTTAAGCCCCGTACACACGGGTGCGATGGTTGTACGACAGAACGTCCAAAATCGTATGTTGGGTCTTGTGTCTCGCGTACTGACATGCACTAAGCGATCGTACAACCAAGCCTAACGTAGTGACATGTTATGAGCGTATAACGAGGAAGTTCAGGTGAATGTAATTTGTGAATTAGGAATGTAGGTTTACACCAACAGACACTTCTGGGCGTTCCTGACTTCTAAGCATGCGTGTTTTGCACGTACAACTTTGTTGGACCAACTTCTCTGTACATGCGGTACAACGGTCTTACAACCACTTGTTGTACAAAAAAGTTTTCTAGTCTGCTCATCCAGCTTCAGTTGTAAAACCGTTGTACGACGGCTGTTGTAATCACGCGTACTAATGGTCAAATGATCATACAACAAGCTGGTTGTATGACTGTTGTACTGTGTGTACGGGGCTTTAGTCTCCACTTCCACCTCTACTTCAATATTATTATACTCCTTGAAGATGATGTCAGACAGGTGTCATTCTTGAGAAATCCTGCAGTGTGATACCTTCCTGCAAATGCAGATATCTCTCTAAAATTGTAAAAGGTCACAAGTCATGGGCTATGTCAAATCCATGGGGTGAAATGTCAAACTGTTTTAGTGGGCCATGTCTAAAGACAAAAAAAAAAAGTTTCCAGACTTTTTCAGCCAGCAAATGGAATCTATGGGGGCCTTTGCAAGCTACTCCTCAAGGTCATGTCATTTGTTTCCTGCTTCTTAAGGCTTGACAGTTGTGCAGGTATTGGAACATAGAAAAGAATATTCAACTTGTGCAAAATATGCAGATCATCTAATAGCATTGGTCAGTCATAGTGTACCAGAACTTTCATACTTGCTTTGAAATGTGCACTGTCTTTGTCTGAAGTGCTGAAATACAGATTTTAAGCACTTTCTTAAACATTACTGTTTGGAACAAGTGCAGTTTTTTTTTTCTTCTATTGATAAAAAATGTATCTCCAAGGTTGACTTGTCATACCTTCCTCCCCCCTGGTGCATCCACTGAAGGGAGGGTGACCTCGGGCGACTACCGAACGTCCCAGCCCGGGG
>BLSH010539147.1:1318131-1347347 GCA_018402905.1 Glandirana rugosa
CGCCCCCCCCCCCCCCCCCCGACCACCACCCGGTCTAAACAGTCCCACATCTCGGGACCCACCTATTGGGGCCAAGTTTGTCAAAGGCATGAGCGGGGCGCCTCAGGATCCCTGGGCCTCCAGGAACAAATTCTGTCCCTCCCCCCACCATTTATTACCATGCCACTTTTCGTTTTACCCTGTATATCCCTCAATACTCATCTCAACCCTGGCACCAATGACCCCAAATTGCTTTGTATACAATACCATATTTAAGCCCTTTCCTTAATAATCTTTATAATACAAATCTGTAACTTCTCTGCCCCCATTCCGCCCCCTCCCTTCTACCATTTAACCCTTGCCCTGAAGTACAGCAGTCTGTCCATTCTCTTCTCCCTTTTCTCTTTTCTAATTTTTTCTACGGTTCCTGCCCGGGACTTTCTGCCACTGATCAGGATGCTGCAGCGGGGGTTTAGAACTGTTCAATCTCCATTCCAGGAGGTCCATTGGGGGCAGTTCCAGTATTTCCAGAAACTGCTGTAGATCGTCATTATTTCGAAAGACAGACGTCTTTCTGTTCCTGGATGTAGTTAAGCAAAAGGGGAACCCCCATCGATATTTAACTCCTGCTACTTGCAGAGTATCCAGTAGGGGATGTACCAATCTACGCTGCGTGCGTGTATGATAAATCAGGAAATAGGGCAATTGGGGCCCCGTTCTGTTCTATAATGGGCCTATTCCGAGTTGCTTTCATTATTAAGTCTTTTACCTGATATTTGTGTAGTTTATAGATAACATCCCTTGGTCTATCTGCATTTAAGGGAGCAGTTGATGGTACTCGGTGCACTCAATCCAGCTCAATGTCTCCATGTAAATGACCCCCCAGGTTCTGGTGAAACAGGCCCTGGACCGCATCTGGCTTTCTGGGGTTTTTATTACCTCAGGTAGTCCCCTTATTCTTATATTCTGTCAGCGGTCCCTATTTTTATGATCATCCAACTTGTCCAGTAGGGATTGCAGAGTCTTTTCATGTTGTTTTATGATTTCTTGGTTATCTGCCACCACCTGTCTGATGTCATCCTGGGCTGACTCCAAATCCACCACTCTGTACTCCAATGCCTTGGTGTCTTCCCTCAATCCCTCCACAGCCTGCTTGAAGGACTCCTCCACCACTGCTATGAGTGATTCAATGTCTGCCATTGTGGGGAGTGCTTTTTTGTGCTCCCTTAGTTCCCAGTCAATCTCCTGATGTACATAGCCTTCCCTGATGGGGCTGCCTATTGGATCTATAGGGTGTTTTATGGGCTCCACTGATATTGTCTCTGCTGGGTCTGTGCCCATCCCTGGGTTAACATTATCTGCTATTGAGGGTATAGTCTTTAAACCGCTGTATGCACTCTGTATGGTCCCTGTTGTAAAATTATTAGAGTTCTCACCATTTGTGATCCAGGGACTCTCTGTTACTGCGATGTCTCCCTCCGGCCACCTGATCCCTTGCTGAGCAGATGGGACGTTCCGTTCCTGCCTTGCTTGGCTACCTCTGTCCTCCGGGGGGCCTCTCCGACTGTCCAGGGAGCCTTCTCCGTGCCTCAGCATGGCCATGGCGGGCCCTTTCTGGACCTGCCTGGGCATTATAGTACTCCCTCCTTGGGCTAGGTTTCCCCGGTCCGGGGCCACCGCCCCATCCGCCCGCTCCTTTGTGGCCACTCTCCCCCTTCGTCCGGTTCAACCTGCAGGTGGGGGAGCCACCTCCTGCCTCCTCATGATCCGGCGCTGACCTGTCAGTCTGTCCTCCAGCGGCACTCTGTGGGGAAAGGTAAGCTCTCAGCCCGCCCGCCTGAAGCTTTCCAGTGGCCGGTGTCTGTGTTGCTGTGCAGCGGCGTGTGGTCATGGTAAGCATGGGGTGGGGTACTTCCTACTCCTGCTGCTTCCTCTCCTGGAGTCTGGGGATCTCAACGCTCTCAGGCTGCTCGTCTGCTTTCCATGGAACAAGTACAGTTTTGAACTATGCTAAGTGCTCTCTCATGTTCATTTTCATTTGCTTCTTTTGAGCTGCTACCTTGATCTATACAGCATTAGTTACACAGTTCAGACCTTGCAGGGCCAGATAGGATTTTTTTATATATAGGAATAAGAAAAGTCTGAAGAATATTTAGAGGACTGTAAGGTAGAGAATAGTCAGTCATTAGTTTATCTTTTGTACATGTTCAGTTTTCACCTATATTTTCTGTGTGATGTATGCTATACCATCTAGCCTTTCAGTTCATATATAGCAGAAGACAGTGCTCCTTTGCTTGAGCTCATTTCTGCAACAGACGCATGCTGTAAGAGTTCTCCCCTTGTTCTTCTGTGGAATTGCATATCTCATGTGTATCATTCTGATCTAAGCAGTTAGAGCTTAATCACACAGCTCTTTTAAATCACACAGTAGATAATAGGTTGCATCAGTGGCTGAAATTTGGTAATTGCTTCAGTCCATGCCTAGTCACTAAGTTCTGCAAAATGTGGAACTAAAAACAGAATAGATACCTCTTGATTGGTGATTCTGGCCCAGAAGTCTATTTAGAATGTGTCTGACTTACTGTTTTTCTAACCTGCTTGAAAACAAATCAGTACCTGACATGCAAGACTTCTGGTGCTTGTGAATGTAAAAGATTCTCACATTTCTATATTTGTTATCTAGTAGATTCTGAATTATTTAGGTAATTTTAGTCATTTACAAGCCAATAAGTGAAGTTTGCATGATGTGGATTTGTGTGTATTTTTAAATGATGTTCGAAAGTATGTGCATGATTGTGAAAAAGTTGATATATTGTGTGCTGAAAAGTTTCTGTCCTTACAGCATGAATTTGCTTTTGAATATAGTACATGAAATGAGACTAATGATTTAGAAATTGAAAATATATCTGTTGTGGGGACATTTATGAGGGTCTTAGCACACAGAGGTGGAGGAGGGTTTCCCAATATGACTTCTGTGATTGGCTATTACATGGGTCATGTGATCAGTAGTTGCCGATTCTAAACAATAACCTGTCCACAGCAACGTAGTCTCTGTGCTCAGAGTATGTGGTGACAAGGTGGCATGTGATGACCATTGTTATACCGGAGAGTCTGTCATACACCTATTGAGGAATATGAAAGAGTACTTATATAAAAGGGGAATTTACTTTCACTGTCTGAGGAAGTGAATAAAAATCATCAGAAATAGTAGAATGAGGAGGAGTGGAGGCGCATGGTTCCATGAGGAGATTGTGGAACGTTTAGGATTGAGAGTTTTTGTGCCCCTTAAAGAGGAAGGCAGATTTTGATCTATTATATTTATAGGTCAGATAATAAGGAGAGCTCATAGTATGGAAGGTGGAGGTACATGTGGGCAGTCACATTTATGAAAACTCGAGTGGTGTGGAGCACAAGGCACAAAATATCAAAAGGACTTTGATTCAAACTGCACTTTGTTTTTCATATCACTGTATGCATGTGGTGGTATCTTATATGAAAAGTATATGTAATAGAAAGATTTTTCAGCATGCAGGCTGATTTGTGTTTATTGATTTTCACATTATTTCTATTATTAAAGTGGTTGTCAACTTGTGACAACCACTTTAACCTACAGGTAAGCCTATGATAAGGCTTACCTGTAGGTGCCCTGCATATCTCATAAACCTGTATGGTTCAGGAGATATGCAGTGTTCTGGATGTGCAGACATCATTTCAGCACATGCACAGTGAAGAAATGGCCTCCGTGCCGTTTCTTCACTGTGATCGTGCCGTGACTGGCAGCTCCCGCGCGCATGCACGGGAGTGACGTCACGCGACTCCAGCCAGTCACAGAGCTGGAGTCGCAGCCCCAGAAGAAAGAGGGACTGAAGATGGATGCCGCCAGCACAGGGGACAGCACTGGACGTCGCTGGCTTTGTTTGCAGGTACGTGGCACATAATGGGCTACTATGCGATGCATAGTAGCCCATTATGCTTCTACTTTATGGGGAATGTAGAGGAAGTAAACCTCATCTGGGTTTAGTTCCTCTTTAAGGTCTTTATAGGATTAGGTTTGATGATATTGTGAACACTGTATTGGTTTGTTTTTTTTTAGCAGCGCTGCATTTTATAATTTTATATACAAGATTTGAGGTGTGTGGGAAAAGTATAAAATATTTGTTTTATTTTAATTTGACATTAGTAATTGCGCAAGAGTTTTTTTTCGACTTAGCAGCTAGTCTGTGTCTCCATGTGTGCATTCTCCATAATGTTAAACTAAATATAAACCCAAGAACAAAAAAATATATTGCAGCTTACCAATCCTTAGATGTTATTACCACATTATTATTTTTATACAGGATTTATATAGTGCCGACAGTTTGTGCAGCGCTTTACAATATTAGGGCAGACAGTATAATTACAATACAATTCAATACAGGAGGAATCAGAGGGCCCTGCTCATTAGAGCTTACAATTTTGAAGGGAGAGTCAAGTGATATGAAAGGGCAATAATTGTAGAGCTGATGAAGAAAATAAAAATGCAGTTGTTAGGAGGTGGCAGGATAGGCTTCCCTGAAGAGAAGTTTTCAGGGATCGCCTGAAAGTGGATAGATTTGGGGACAGTCTGACAGATTGCGGCAGGGAATTCCAGAGGATGGGAGAGGCTCAGGAAAAGTCCTGGAGGCGAGTATGAGAGGAAGTGATGAGGGTCATTACTTTTCTTTTTTCAGAATGTTTTCCTTTAGTTCGACAGTAACACACTTTCTGCCCTAAATGACTGTGCTCATTTACTGAATTGTATCTATGGAGGAGCAGTGTTGTCATTCTAGGCTGCTTTTCAGATTTGGACAACAAACAACTCCCCCTCTCTTAATTTCCAGTACATCGGGAGGAGGAGTACTGTAGCATAGAGAAGATAGCTGGGAAGGCAGATAACATTGTTTGAGACTTTAGTTCAGTGCACAGAAATTGACAAGGACACTAGACTTCTGGCAGGAGCAACAGGTATTTTCTGTACTTGGTGAAAATGGACTTAAAAAAAACGAATGCACCACCACATCCAGGGACTGGTAAGCTGTTGCAATATTTAGCATTTTTTTACATACGTATAAATCCTAAAGAATGTAGCATGTTCAATAGAGCTGTCATAGGTAAATGAATCTCAGTACTGACTATAAGAGACATACATAGAAATATATAAGTAGCTTGGGGTGAAATGACCTTCTAATTATTCAGGTGATGTGAACATTTTTTTAACTCCAGCCAAAACCTTTATGTTTAGTGTGGAATTTATGATGTTATCTGTTTGCATCAAAAAGTGTTTAGGGGAAGGATTAGAAGCTCTGCAGGGTTGGCACTACTATATACAGTTTATTGTTCTTGAGATGACCTACTTCCTCTCATTGCTTATCCTGCTGTTACAAGGACAAAAGTTAGGCTCCATCTACCCAACATGGTTGCTAAGAGAAACTAAGGTTTTACAAAATCATTAAAGTGTATGTAAAGCCATCTTAGCCTCTGTTTAAATTGCTATAGTACTGTACATGTGATCAGCTATGATACCAACTATGGAATATGAGGGTTTGAAAGTTTGGTTGGAAACTGACCTAAGCACACTGGCAACTGTGGCAGAGGCATGCTTTGAGGGTAATAATTAAAGTAAACTTCCCAGTATACTCTTCTCCACCTTCCAGCCAAATGGTGGTTACATCTCTCACTGACAGCTGTGATATTCTCTCAGGATTCATGTTTTTTGGCCTCTTGATTGGCTAGTGGGGGGATGATGTCAGTCCAAGCATGCACACAGGAGACAGCCTAATGTGCTGGGAATGCATGCTTAGCTCACTGTACATTAAATAGAAGACTGCAAGCAAGCGGGTAAGTGTGTATTATTAAAATACAAGAAATATAATTGTGTGGCCCGTGGGATGTGCAGTACTCAACCCCAGAGAAAGTGTTTATACAACTATTGTAAAATGTTATGTACCCAATTTAGAGCAAAAATAAATGAAGGTTGTGATCTCAAATTACTGACACAGCAACAATTGTGTGTAAATTCATAAACAAACAAAAGCTTAAAAAGTATTAGTATCTTTAAGACTAAGAAGTAAATGAACACTGCTCTAACTAAAAGGATACTGCAATCAAAGTAACTGGAGAGGGTGCTTTTTTAAAGTGGAAACTGGACAAGATGCAAACACCTCATAGGGTAGCATGTAGTAATCATATGCATTTATTAAAAGCTAAACTTGCACTCACAAAAATGACAGTAACAGGGTGAGTAGGCATGTGGAAGATGGAAACCTGAAGAACAGTAATGCATCATCAATAGACCCCAGCCTTGGCCACCGGCATGGGGAATGGATAGGACCCAGATGCCTCAAACCACTGGGGACACTGCTTACAAGATCGCATGATGTCCAATGTATGAGACCTGGAAGTGAGGCTGCAGGACTGGAACCTCCTCCACCCGATATCACAGGTGGCACGTGCACAGTTGGAACCCTTTTCAAGGCATTCATGCGTGAATAAATGAACACCTCAAAACATGTTCTGACTGTCCATGTGCCACCTGTGACATCAGGTGGAGGAGGTTCCATGCCTACAGCTCTACTTCTGGGTCTCGTACATCGGGCATCATGGTCTTCTAATTAGTGTCTCCAGTGGTTTGGGACCTATCCATTCCCCATGTCAGTAGCCAAGGCCAGGGTTTGTTAATGATGCATTGCCACAGTCTGGGTTTCCATCATCTACATACCTACTCATTCTGTTATTTTCATTTTCCTGAGTGCATTTTTTTCTTTGAATAAATTCATATGATTACTACAAGCTACTCTTGTCTTTGTTTTCAAATGTGCATTATTACAGAAGAAACCGAGAATTTTTCTTCTGCAATAAAGAGCTACCTGCTCACAATTTTCTAAAAGTTAGGTTTAGTTCTGCTTTAAATTATTGGGGTTAGTTCCACTTCTTTTTTCATTTTGGATAGAGCAAGGGAGGGTTATAACCCCTGTCAGATTTTTTTATGCCAACTGTGTCCTATTGTTGAGATATACCTTCACTTCCTGTCCTATAACCAAACAGAAAGTGAGAGGAAATACCTGCAAATTAAGGGAATTCCTTGGGGACCCCCAGGTCACCGGAATTAATATTGGCATTGGAAGAGTTCCCCCCTATTAGTTTTCTGGGGACAACAAAATGTGGGTTTTTTTTTTCTACTTTGACTTTCCATGATAATGGTAAACAGGACAAATAGAGAGGGTGAATCTCTTTAGCAGGGCACAGACAGCAATAAAAACTGACAAGTGTTCTAATCCCTCTCCACTCTATCCAAAATGAAAAAAATGCTTTGCCTTTAGTTATACTTAAACCCCTAAGAGTAAAATGAGTAAGTAGCAAGCTCCTGGGTGTTGGCTGAATATTTTTCTTACAACAAGTGACATCATCAGAGTGTGGCCCTTAGTTTTATTATAGAGACAGGCTCAGACAGCACATGATGTGGGGGTGGGATCCCATGATATACCCCCAGCTGGAAGGTATGATTGGAGGCTTGGAGCTGTGCTGCTTTTCTGGATTCGACAAACGGTGAACAAAAAAAATGTTTTAACGTTACATAAACTTTAACTTTTTCCAAGTCTATACAAAATGAACTAAAAAAAAGGTTTTGGGTGGAGCTGGGCTTTAAAGTGCTTTTTGTTACTCCACAGAGCAACAAAAAGATTTTACTGGTATTATTTGTTTTGTGTAACCATCTGAATTGAGAATAACTTGTTAAAATGCACATCACATGTCTATGCACACTGGAAATAGAAATAAATGAAATGAGTCAACCAAGACTACCTCTGCATTCTATGCATTCTACTCATAATACATAGGTGGATATAAAGTGTCTGCCATACGGTAGATGAAGGGTTTATTCTAATAAATAAGCACAGGATGTCCACAGTAGGGATTTATGAGTTTACTTGCTGACATGGACAGCCCGTCTCATTTATATTGATTTATCACGCTTGGATTGAAGTTATTTCCAATAAAAACATTAATTCAGCACACATCACTTGCAGTCCAATCATTATTCTCAGCATTGTCCTCAGTGTGAATCTCACCCCTCTGATGTGTTCTCCTTTGCAGGTCAACTGGTGTCCCTGGCTAGCAATGATGGAACCGTCAAGATTCTGGCATTGACATCTGGACAACTGACCAGCCTAGAAGGTCACGAAGATGATGCTCAGTGTGTGATCTTTGATCATAAAGGGGATTTTCTCATCTCAGGAGGCTCTGATGGCACCGTCAGATTTTGGTCTTAAAGCAGAGCACATTTTAATGTAATCTAAAATACCGCAAGCATTACTACTGCTGGGATTCATATGTTGCAAGCCAAACATGATTCATCTTTGAGCATTTCAATAAAGATTTTTTGGTTATGTTGATTGCAGTGTGTATTTACTGATGTGTGCTTTCCTTGCACTATCCATCTACCTGCTCTGCAGGTACTTTTCAAGTTCAGTTGGATAAACATAAATCTATAGTCAGACAACAAGGTTAATGTAAAAAATAAATAAAAAATAAATAAATAAAAAGGGGCAGACTCGATGGACTACTCAGTCTTTTTCTGCCATCACTTTTCTATGTTTCTACACAAGGATCATTATACATGATCACAGTTCCTACAGATAGAATGTATGCATGTACTTTTCAAGTTGTTTTTACACAAGGGTCAATATCCATGATCACAGTTCCTACAGATAGAATGGGCAAGTGCAATGCATGTACTTTTCAAATTGTTTATACACAAGGATCATTATCCATTATCACAGCTCCTATGGATAGAATGGACAGCTGCAGTGAATATACAGTACTTTTCAAGTTGTTTATACACAAGGGTCGTTATACATGACCACATTTTCTACAGATACAATGGAAAGCTCTAGTGCATGCACTTTTCCAGTTTTTTTTACATAAGGGTCATTATCCATGATCACATTTCCTACAGATGGTATATACAGCTGTAGTGCATGTAATTTTCAAGTTGTTTTTACAGGAAGATCGTTACACATGACTGCATATCCTACAGATGGATCTGTCATTATATTCTGTGTTTAAATTGTCCTGCAACAGATGATGTTTGTCAATGATGAGGCACTTGTTTAAGTGCTGATCAGTGTAGCTTCATATATTTTAGCATAGCCAAATACTGCAGATGCATATCAATGAGACCTTGGACATCTACAATAGTACAATCTCTGTAGGTCATTAGCAGCTAGTCCACTGAAGTCACCGATAGCCTTTTCTATCTAGAGTATTTTATTTATTTATTTTGTTTAGCTAAGTATTTATGTGTGTATTGCCCTTTACACTTCTAAGTAATAATACAGTAAATTTCCAAAGCATGGGCACAGAAGAGTGTATAAGCTGCCTATACATCATACATGCATGAAACAGTTGCCTGAATGGGTTAAAGGGGCTGGCCAGTGTCCCCAGTGTTTCCCCTAGGGAGTATGTTGTACTCTTTATTCTCCATTTACAAAACGCATCTCGTGGTGGTTTTTTTATGTTACTATGTGAATGCTGCAGGGCTGCTGTTAGCCAGAGTTCCTGTGTGCAGCTGCGTATGACTTGGATTGCTCTTGTGTTGTGTGTCACTGTGGGGAGTGCTGGACGTTGCTATGCTGCTGTGTGTGTCACAGTGAGTGTAGTGCTGAGTGATCAGTGCGGATCTGCTGCCCATGGTACCGAGCACCGCTATAAGCTGCCGCCTATGGTACTGAACACGGCTCTGCACTGCTGTACATGGTGCTCAACATCAATATACGCTGCTGTCTATGGCACTCAATATAGCCGTGCGCTGCTATCCATGGTGCTGAATCCAGCTCTCCGCACTGCTGTCCATAGAGCTGAACGCGCTGTCCATGGTGCTGAAGACGCTTACACGCCGCTGTCCATGGTGCTGAGAGCAGACCGCGCCGCTGTCCATGGTGCTGAGCGCAGACCGCGCCGCTGTCCATGGTGCTGAGAGCAGACCGCGCCGCTGTCCATAGTGCTGAACGCGGCTGTCCATGGTGCTGAAGACGCTTACACGCTGCTGTCCATGGTGCTGAGAGCAGACCGCGCCGCTGTCCATGGTGCTGAACGCCGCTATGCGCTGCTTCCACTACTACAACCCTGGCGTGCAGCACTGCTCCATCCAGGGGACTGTCCGAGGCGCTGAACGTCTCCATCCCGCTCTCAGAATCCTGCTGAAGGCGGCTGTGTGCTGATCTCTCCCGACAATAAGAAGCCGCTTCATCTTACAAATCCACAAGCTGAGCATTAGGATACACCAAGTCGCCTTCCTATGTGGAATTAAAGGGGAAAGTTATGCCTCTTCTCTTCCCCCTGTCCTCCTGCAAGGTCTACCGATCTGTCTGTAGGCGGCTGTGGCAGCAGCATATTGCCATGGAGTTGAAGGGGTTCCAGTCTGGGTATGAGCCCAGTTTCGTGCTGCTGATTCTAAAGTCCTAACCCACCTACTCAGCTGTGAGTGACTGGCAGGATATCTAGTGCCCGGGACTTACCAAGGATACCATGAGTCCTCTGCTCACATGTGGATCTATCTGGTGTTGGGTTGTCATAGAGTATCAGTAAATCCAGCTCAGTTTTAGCTGGGATTCCTGCAGACTGTCTAGTAGAGAAGGGTTTGTGCTGTGTGCCATGGCAGGGGACCTGGAGGGACTGGGTATTCCCTTTTACTAAACAATGGCTCTTTCGGCTCCAAGGATGGGCTAACCGCAGAATCAACCTTTGGCTTCAAACTTCCCCAGCTAATCCTCGGAGGATTAACCCCTAACTGGTAAGACACAACTCTAAGCGTGAGTCTGCAAAATGAGCACAGGCTGTGTATTCATTATTCATGGTTAGTTTGATTCACCTAGGAAGTCATACCTGCTGGATATCCAGAGTCTGCATTTCTTGCTTTACATGTAAACATGTTCATTTAAAATAGCAATTAAAAACATGCTCTAAGTGGATTAAAAATGGATTTAACTGTATCACCACCTAGCACATATTTCATTATGGAAGGGTCCACCTGACTTTGGAAGCTACTCAATGACAGTAGGCTATGATGTGTCCCATAGATATTTTTAACACTAGCCTTAATATCAAACACCCTGCTGCATTATCCAGGCACAGGCATACTGTTTGCTCTGATAGGCAAACCACTGGAAGTCCAGGCATGCTTTGTGTAACTGTGTATGCTGGGTCTTCTAGTACCTCAAAAGCTTGAGGGCCTTTGAATACAAAACCAGAAACCGGATTGTTTTAACAAAGATACAGTAAGAATGTACCCATCACCTTTCTATTCCTATATTCTTAATATGTTATGTGTGCCAGTTCCAACAATGCATCGGTCTTTGATGCAGTGGTGTTAAATCAAGCAGTCTCATTTCTCAGCTGTGTACTTAAAGCAAACCATTTGAATATGCTGCAGCTTTAAACGTCCCTTCAGGTGAGCTTTTTAAGGAAGGTTGACATTTCTATGCAGCGCTTTAGTATCCTTATATACTGTAGTATACCACATTCAATGGTGGAAAAGGGTTAAATGCCAAACTTTATAATTGCTGCACTTGTGAACATATTACTGTTGCAATGACATTATCAGACTATTTATTAAATAGACAACTCAGAAGGGTCTTTTTGCAGAAGAAACAAGTGGTATTGTTTTCAATAAGTTGATGCATATAGCCCACCTCACAGTAAATCCATAGAATATCTCCTTAGTAATCTTACAGGTTTGTTAATAAGATTGCTAGTTCCCATGGAAGTCCATGGGGACAGTTAATAGTTCTTAATATCGACATTACGCCCAAGTGCCTCTAAGCCCTGGATAACCCCTGGCCGAAGCTCTTGATTAGAGGAAGGGTTTGTACACTTAACTGGAAACAAGCCTTCATATTAGGACTGAGCCCTGCAGCATAAAGTACAGGAACTGGAGTAGATCAACAAAATTATCAAGGCACTAACCTGTACCCCTTTGCAGGATAAGGTAGTAAGGTATCATGTTTTAGTGACAATACAGCTAGTTTGACCAATACAGCTAGTTTGTTTAGGCTACACTAATGTAATGTGTGGCTAGTAAATGAATTGTGTATTCATCTTCAATGGCTTGAATAATTTTAAAATTCTGCCAGATATTGATGAGGGTGAGGGAACTGATTATTTGATTTGAAATGTCTAGGCCACAGGAAAGATATGCAATTACACTGCTATGATGGCTATGTGTAACACATATTTTGTCCAGCTGATGGGGGCTCACAGTTTTTTTTTATGCACTGCTTTCTGCTCTCTACTCTCATTGTCTGCTTTTTTCTGTAACCCTCAAGTCATATGGACACTTTCCCTCATCATGCTAATAATCATACTGGTCCCTGCCTCATTCCCTATCAATCATTAGCTCTGCTGCATACATACACTCTATACCTTTTTGTTGAACAATTTTATTAAATACTTTAATGCATCATACGTACTAGTTTCTCCCATATTTTTTAAGAATGTGCTAATTTTATGTGGTGTATGCCATTCAGCACTGAAAAAGTTAATCACTACCTCATAGGAATATTTATATTATAAAAAGCCAGACACTCAACCTGCCTTCCAGATAGCATGCTGTTTTAGAAAAAAAACACTGTCATTACTAAAATACCACCTTTGTAAAACCAAACGATTGCCTAGTGTTGGCAGCCTTGATTAGCTGGCTGTAGGGAGCGGCTCCCATCCAAAACAGCATTTAAGTAAGCCATTATCAAGTCAAAAACAGCATAGTTAATATGGTATGGTTGAGCTGTGGTGATCTATATTGTAGTCAAGTGGCACTCATAATATTATCTATACAATTTTGTTGTCCCCACAAGATGCTGCAACCTATACTACACTGGCTGTTTCAACAAGGATGAGGATCTGAGTAGAATAACTGGAAAACACTTGGAATTTCTACCTACCACATCTGTGCTGTGAGTGAGATGTCGGTATACACAGAAGTATTGGGGCATCATAAAGTATCAGTGAGGCTCAGTTGTGGCAGTCTCCCTAACTGCCTGTTGTGCAGAGGCTGGGAGACATCAAACTGAAGATGAAAGAGAAGAAAGGAGGGCAAGTTCACAGTACGACTGTTCCTGATCGGGCAGATTCATTAGCACAACATTCAGGCTGGAGATTTTTTTATCTGCAGCTTCACGAGTGGACGTTTTTGTGTGCTGTGGGGCTTAAATATTCTCCTTTTTCATATAATGCTGGAAGTTGCAGCCAGAGCAAATAGGCATGCGGCACATAGAAGTGCTTTATGGCATGCTTTGCTGCATAGAAAGGACAAATATGCCTGTAGGTCACTGTTATGGTAAAATACTAACTCCTTATTATTGTGATTATATTGTTTTAAATGACATCATAAAAAGCGCCTAGCTACAATAGGCATAGTGGAATACAACAGTTCTTCAGTATTGTCCTAATAAAGTATTGTTTCTATATTGCCAGTGTAAATGACTATAAAACTACTACATAGGTAAAAGGATAAGTTCTGCATAGGTAAAAAAGGTATCGCTAGTCACAAAATTACATTCCACTATACCTTTTACCTGCCACATAGATTTTAAGCTACTGAAATTTGGTGCAGTTACAAGTGCAACAGTAAAAATGTAAGTAAATGTTTATAGCTGGAGTGTAATTGGTCTTGCTTATAGCACATGTGATATACTTCCACATATACTCCATACTAATGGTATCCATACCTGAAATCTTAAAACTAAGTAATTTATCATTACTTTTAACCTCAACACACTCTTTAACTACAGTTAGTGCAGTCCCTAACCCTATCTTTAAACCTTAAACTATAACTATTAACCTGATCCCTAAACCTAACCTATGACCCCAGATTCTTTCAACACATCCCCTAACACTATCTCTAATCTTTATCTTTTTCTGTGATACTAACCCCTAAACCCTAATTCTCACCTTAACTTCTAACACCAGCCTCTTTCAACACAAACCTTAACCCCACTGCTATTTCTTAGCCCAGCATTTCTCAACCTTTTTTCAGTCAAGGCAACCATAACGATTATAGACAATCTTAAAGCACCCTTTAAAATTATGGACAGTCATGAGGCACCAGATTCTAAAATGAAAAAAATAATTCTAATAGTTTTACACAATGCAGCAACATCCACACATGTTGTAGGACACCCATTTAGAGGTGACTTTTTTTTTACCAAAGCAAATACACTTTTGCACACTGGTACTGACTAATATTCCAATGTTTCTCTTCTTCCTCAATTTCCCTCCATCCGTCAGCTAATGTGTGCCAAGGGAGAGAGGCAAAGGAGGGTCAAACAAGGATGCTGTGGCACAAACAGACATCCTCCTTATCAACTGATGACATAATTGGTTGTTAGGATGCCAGTATCTAGAACAGTTATGTCGAACCTTGGCACTCCAGGTGTTTTGGAACAACATTTCCCATGATGCTCATGCACTCTGCAGTGTACTTGAGCATCATGGGACATGTAGTTCCAAAACATCTGGGGTGCCAAGGTTCACCATCACTGGTCTAGAAGGTCATAATGATGCATACTTAAAACCTGTGGCTTTGTGTAACTAAAAGACAGGCTTAATCCACCTGCTGGCTTGTATACAATAATGATCAATTTTTAGGTATTTTGCCAAGGCCCCACTGAACAAGCCTCAATGCAACCTGGTTGAAAAAGACTGTCTTAGCCCTTAATGTCACTCTCAACATACCCTGATAGCAAGCAATTGTGCTGCAAGTTTGAAAATGACTTGCTAAACTATTGCTAGACTTGCCAGGCTTCACAAGTTTGTTATACAATTGTAGCTAGTCCATATTGCTTGACTCCAGATCAACTTTCTTTGCAAACATTCTGCAAGTCTACTGCATTTTCATGCTGTAGACTTACGGGACACTTTCTGTAGACTCACCACTGCAACTTTGCTTTTGCTAGAGACTTGGTAGGCAAATGTGCTACAAATTGGAAAAGTGTCAACTAGAACGTGTGCGTCAAGTGCTCTGCAAGTGTACATCTTGCCAGTGAAAATGTGCAGCAAGTTAACAAGACTACAATTCAACACTGCCACAAATTTGTGGAAAGTTATCCTTGCTATCTGGGTAGTTCCTAAACACTTCAACTTCAACCTAAACCTAACTCTTAATCACTAAGCATTACCATAAAATAGTGATGTCCTAAACCTGATATTTCTTTTACACCAAATAGATGAATAGCACAATGTATCAATGGCAAATGTTTGGTGCTGACATACAGTAGTTCAAGAAGTCAGCACCAAAAAACCCACAATCAACTTATATATGCCAATATTAAAACGCACATGATGTAGAAGCATGTCTTCATGCCAGCATTTAAATATAAAGGTCAACATTCTAATGCAAACTAATATAATATAAGATTTAGCAAGTTATCAGGAATGTTATGATCGAATTTGGATATTTAAAACATAAATTCTGACAGGCTGCCTGGGTTTTACATTTTCTTGCTGACATTGCATTGGACGCTGTCTTTTTAAAAACCTTAGCAGAGTCACTTTAAAGTCTCATGACAATTCAACCTTTTCCATCTTGCCGTGGCTTGACATTTTATATGTAGGAAAAACTGAAATATCCTTTTCTTTCTCATTCATTGGATGACACAGGATTTAGAGACAATTTGATTATAATGCTGCCTACAGGAAGATTTGGACACATGCAAACAAAAAAAAACAGTGACCAGCATGGTATAACCCCTCCCGCTCCCAATGTGCCGTTGTTTTGTTTTTTGTCCTAGGATGATTGATGTCTTTTTTCTACTGAGGATAGTTTAACCATTTTTACTGGCCATATTTTCATTTTTCCAAGATCATTTTTTCATCAATAAAGACTTCTATGCACAGTGCTTGAGCTTGTCTTTTTATGCAGTTATCTGAATATGTGTATCCTTAGGGATAGCTTTGGGGGCTGTACCTGAACCCCCTTGGACTGAACGATTTCAAGGCCTGCCTAGAATTTAACCTCTGGGCACAGGGCTCCACACTGTGGCACTTTTCAAACCGTTGTGTTAATTTGCTCCAGAGCATTTTCTAGGTCCAGAGCCGTGGCAGTTTCTGATGTAACCATGATTAGGTCATGTGAGCAGAGCACTAGGAGCTACTTTGTTTACTGGGACAGTCGAATGCCATCATTGTCCTTATTTTTCTGTGGTTTGTTAAGGAAATGGTTAAAATACTGAGAAACTTAGTCACAAGTTAGGTGCGGCACTTACACATTCTACACACCTGTTCCCTAACATGCAATGCATGGGGACCAGTCCCACTCAGACTCAGATCCCTCCAGTTCATGGTCCACTAACAGTACAAGGAAGCCTGCAGTGTTCCTCCTGTGGCCTGACACCAGGAGCCTGGAATGCTGTCTCTTGCTTGAGTTCCTACATTCTTCAGAGTCTTTTTCAGATCTGTAAAGTATGGTCTCCTTCTCAGCTTTAAACTGGGAGCATTTCACCAAAGTTATGGATAATTTAATGAGCCAAAATTACAATCAGAAGAAATCTGGAATTTGCTGCAACACTTCACCTTTAGGCTGGGTTCACACTGATGCAGCATGCGGCTCCCAGCAGGGGTCCGGTGTGTCCCTGTTCTCGGTTTCAGGGATGAATCAGGGCCAAATTTTTTCCTGAATTCGGCCCTGAAATGGAGTCAAACATGCACAGGACTCCTGTGTAAGCCACTCCACAGCCACTCCGGAGATGTGTGAACCGGCTCCATAGAGAGCCGGTCACAATCTCCTGTTATACAAATTGGATGCGGGGAAACCCGTATCCAATTCGCACTAGTGTGAACCCAGCCTCATTGATCCTTCATGCAAAAGACATCACAGTGCGGGGTACAGTAAAAATTGGCGCATTTCATGCTCTGACTATTGCTTATTCATTACCTATTGATTGTGTATCTGCAGACGAGCTGTGCTAGCACCTTTTCCTAAACCCTGGCTATGCTGTGGATGGATGGCTAATGTGCTCAACTGGAGTGGCTTTCTCTTCAGCCAGATTACAATGTTGATTGCTGACTGTGACCACAGAGGCCCTAAGCATACCTCAACACCTTCCCATGCTGAATCATTACCTTACCTGCCTGCAACCTAAGCAACCTTTAAACCTTCTGCTGCAGAGACTTTGATGCAGAATCTCAAAATCCTTGCTGGGTATTGTTGACCTTTAGGATTCATAACTTCCAGGCCTAGAGTGACCATTTTCACCCTTATTAATGTGGTCCATGCCAACCTAAAAATGGAAGGCCACTCTGTAGCTTCATCTAGCTACCTCTCCAGGATTCCTTAGAGGTCCTAATATTACTAACACTTTTCTGATGCACCCACTACTCACAGACATCATATATGGAGAGTGGAAAACACCTTATAAACTGTTCACACCTCCCAAACATTTCACAGGCCAGTATCCATTTGAGGAATCCTTTATTGAGATGTGGGCCATTCCCACTGTTGGTCCAGCAGGCTCCTGTCCAGCAGTGTCTACAAATTGTAGTTTCACACCCAGCCCCCTAACTAGTTTGTCTTTTAACCTTCCTATATCACTGTACAAATTAGTAGACCCCCATGCAGCCCATGCAGGCATTTTGGTTTAAGGAGGTTTTGCCCAGTTCCTGTGGCAGAAAGGCTTCAAGGACTTTATTCCAACCTTTTCACAGTTCTAAAACCAAAAGGGGGCATCTGCCCTATCTTGGATTTTAAGGCTCTTAATGATCATTCTGACCCAAAAATTCTGCATGGAATCCACTAGATCTGTCGTAGCCTCCCTCCATCAGAGGTACTGTCTGTCCTCTGTAGACCTTGATGATGTGTAATTTGTTGTTCCTCTTTTTTCATCAGAAACTGTTTCACTTTGTTGTGGATCCCTATCACTTTGCAGTCTATGGTCCTGACAATCGGCCTTTTTTTATCTGCATCCCCTGTGTTCTACAAGATTCTGGCCCATGTGCTATCCTTATTATTAGAGTTGAGCGAACACCTGGATGTTCGGGTTCGGCCGAACTTCGCGGAAACATTCGGGTTCAGTACCGAACGTTACCCGAACTTGACCCCGGACCCCGAACACCATTGAAGTCAATGGGGACCCAAACTTTTCGGCACAAAAATAGCTGTAAAAAAGTCCTGGAAAGTGCTAGAAAAATGGGAGATGTTATTAGATCTGCAATCTGTCCCTCAAAGCAGTAGTAATCTCTACCTAGTCCAGTATCAGATTGTTCTGTAATCAGATCGTTCTGTAATGCAGGATGAGAGATCGTTCTGTAATCAGATCGTTCTGTAATGCAGGATGAGATGTTATAGATCTACAATCTGTCCCTCAAAGCAGTAGTAATCTCTACCTAGTTATTATCACTGCAATCTGTCCGTCACAGCAGTAGTAGTAATCTCTACCTAGTTATTAGATCTGCAATCTGTCCCTCACAATCTGTCCCTCACAGCGCCAGCAACATCCTCTCCCTACACTAACCTGAGAGCATGTGACATGCAGCACTGTGACTCCAGCCTCATATAGAGGCTGGGTCACATGATGCACTGGCCAATCACAGCCATGCCATTAGTAGGCATGGCTGTGATGGCTTCTAGGGAAAACCAGTGAAACGCTTGTTGATTGGCTGCCCTGCAGCTATTCAACATGCGTGATAAAATACCAGAACCCAGACTTTTTCTCAAACGCTCGGGTTCGGGTTTGGGACACGGACACCCAAAAGTTCGGTACGGACCCGAACTTTACAGTTTGGGTTCGCTCAACTCTACTTATTATGCTCCAAGTGCATTACACTTGTCGGATATCTAGACAACTCATGTTGAGAGAACAGTTTGCACAAGTCCTGACTGACAATGTGTTGCAGACAGTTCAGATCATGAACCTCTTCAGTAGTCTGTGTTGGAGCCAACGTATTGCTTGGGTATCTGGGACTGATCCTGGACACAGCTCAAGCCAGAGTTTTTCTTCCTCAAGAAAAACTTCAAATACTCCACTCCAATCCAGCTCAAGAGTTGGAAAAATATTTTCTTCTTTTCCCTTGGAGGATCCTCACAACAGATGCAAGCCGGTCTGATTGGAGAGGTTGGGGGGGGGGGGTTGGGGGTGTGTGGGGGGTAGGGAGTTCCAGGTGTGCTGGGAGCTGCAAGAGACTGGAAAAATCCCATCTCCTGATTAACATTCTGGAGCTCTGGGCAATTTGGTTGTCCTTACAATGCAGTGGAATATATCAATGATCAGGGGGGAACCAGAAGTCTTGCCACAGTGAGGTAAGTACTATCTGATCTACAGTATTCCTTTCCTTCCCTAAAGTGTCTACCTTGTCTGTTCCACTGGATCAAGATGATGTGCATTCTGGTTGTACTCATAGCTATGGACTAGCCCAGTGGGATGTGGTATCACGAGTTGTACAGACTCCTGGCAGATGCTCCGTGGTCTCTTCCAGATCATCAGGACCTTCTGTCGTAAGGGTTGGTTTTAACATCCTGCTTCATGGTTTCTGGCTTGAACAGCATAGCTGTTGAAAACTAGGTCATGAAGGATAGGGGGTCTCTCTGAATCAGCAATTCCTATTAAGTAAAAGCAAGAAAGTTTATTTCTCACCAGATTTACCATTGTACATGGAAGTCATACTTCATGAGGAAAGAATATTTTATCCCAGGCAACACTCAATGAGATTAATTCTTACCTTTTCAGGCTTGGATTGGCATTTGGCCCTGAGTACCATCAAGGATCAAATTTTGGCTCTAGTGATCCTGTTCCAGAGACTGTTGGCCTCTCATTCTTTGATTGAGACTTTTGTACAGGGTGTCGCTCATGTGGTTCTCCTTTTATTCTGTGTGATTTTAACTAGTTTTTTTGGGCACTTCCACAAACCACCCTTTGAACCTATTATGAATATTCCCCTTTCCACACTTACTCACAAGGTTGGTTCCTTTGTTGTCATTGCCTCTGCTAGGTGCGTGTGTGAAATTGTCTTATAAATAACCCTTTCTCATTTTACAGTGTTGAGGCCTAGGGCCTCTTTTTTTCCTGAGGTTGTTTCAGCATAGCATCTTAGCTAGATCTTATACTTATAGTCCCCTGTTGAGCCCCAGTACACCAGAAAGAAATGTGCCTTCATTGTCTGGAAGTAATTTGTGCTGTTTGTGTCTACTTTGCAGTCACTACTCACAGTAGAAAGACTGACTGTGTTATGTTGGATGATCCCCACAAAAGGCACAGCTTCTTGCTCCAACATTTCTTGGTGATTCAGATAAAACATTGTTTAAAGTGTTACTAAACCCAGTAATATGAAAATAGTTCATCTGCCCCCCACAGTGCCCACAGCTTATAAACCTCCTTTTTACATTAAAATGCTGGCACTATATACTTTTGGGATGATCTGTATACCACGGTTTCCTGATAACCTGCACGGTTTGTCCATAGCTGTATGTTCAAGTAGGAGGAGATTTCCACTATAGCCTGTATAGCCTTTTTTTTAAACATTGCTGAGGATTAACCCCCTAAGTTCCACATTGAGTATAACAAGCATGCTTTGCTTCATATACAGGCTGATTTTACTGTTGTGGGTTTAGTAACACTTTAAACCTATAGTCTTAACTCTCGGGCTCCACCCTGAAAGCCCACTCTACTAGATCTCTGCATGCTTCTTGGACCTTTTGGCATCATATCTTTCAGGCAGCTATTTTTCTGTTGTTTATAGTGGGCCTGTTAGCATTTTGTTTGCTGTGTGTTCCACCCCTCAGTTGGACTTACAGGACAGTAGATAGAATTTGTAAAAAAAAACATTTTCAGTGTTACATTCTGGTGTAAAGAGCCTGATGTGTGATGTCAGCAATGTCCCTTAGCTAAAAGTTTATACGTCTTAAAAAGCAGTGAGGAAAAATATGAAATTAAGAAGCAGAGTTTCTTTTTGCATTGTAATATTTAAATATTGCAACTGCAAAATACAACAGGAAATTAAGACCTTGTGTTGAACCACCAATAGCACTAGTAGTGCTGATAAGAAATTATATTAACCTAAAACATGTAGACATAATATTTACTTTACCATAAACATGTCAAAATAGCAAAGGAACTAAACTATTAATGTGCATTGTACCTGAAAACAATATTTCTAATGTCTAAGTCTAATCTTTTTCTGCTCAATGGGAGCCACTGGATCACAAGAACAATAACAAACAGTAAGGTATTACTATAGAACCAAAAAATTGAAAGAAATGAAAATGGGACTTTCAAGGTGCTGATAAATCCCCTTCCCTGAAGAATTACACCAAAATATAGTTAAAAAATAGACTTTATCGATTCAATAAAAGTGCACATGGTGCAGGCTCCGCTGAAAACAGTGGTAGCCAACCCAATGTTAAAGATAAAAACATCAAAATTACTCATTAATGACTATATATACAATTCATGGTAAAGGTGTTAACCAAATGACAAACATTCCTGGCCACTATGCATGTGAAGAGTGGAAACTGTGCCAGGATGTTACGGTCTGTCAATCCATGAATTAAGTAATGATCCAAGTATTCCAGGAATACTATATTATTAGGAATACTTGGATCATTACTTGATTCATATAGTATATATAGTCATTATTGAGTCATTTTGATGTTTTTATCTTTAACATTGGGTTGGCTACCACTGTTTTCAGCGGAGCCCGCACCATGTGCACTTTTATTGAATCAATAAAGTCTATTTTTTAACTATATTTTGGTGTAATTCTTCAGGGAAGGGGATTTACCAGCACCTTGAAAATCCCATTTTCTTTTCTTTCAATTTTTTGGTTCTTCCTCATCAGGGATGTGGTGCTGGTGTCACTCTGTCAGACTTAAATTTTTTCCCACATGTATTACTATAGAACCTTACAAATCTCTCATAAATACATGCATCCATTGTTGTTGTGGGAAGCTATCTGTCATTGCTACAATGTCCAGTATCAAATGCTCACCGTCAAGTTTTCATCCATGCTGCAATGACTTTTGAGCAACAAATAAGCAAAAGAGATGACTCTTTATTTGTAAAAAGCACCATGCTTTTATCAGAGAAATGGGGCTTATGCAATTAAAGCCATTGAGGCACACTTTACATCGAGCTTTAAAGATGTCCCATCTACTGCACAATTAACAGTGGTTGTGGGAGCCTCTAGTGTGCAGGAAAGTGAGACCTTTTAGCAAGCATACTTGTAGACCACTTTGACGCTATTGTTACTTTGGTTTTCTGACAGATTCGCTTTATTGTAAAAACTTCTGTAAAATTGTATGAAAATACAAAATAAAAAAAGTAGTAAATCTCTGCAAAGCATTTGTATTTACCAGTGTTTTGCCTCTTTAAAAATGCAGAAAGTACAAGGAGGAAATCTACTTAACTGGAAATCTTTTCTTCCACTTACAGTGTCCTCCTGGGATTCCTCCATCAACACTATTTTACAAACATAATTTTTTTTTTATGAGTAGGAATTGTCCAAAGAAATTTGATAGAGTTTGATTGCCATGAATGAGACAGTAGAACCCAATATTTTATCTTCTTTTATTTTCTTTACCCCTCCCCAACCCCTCCATCATTTTTTCTAGTCTCACCTCATCTCCCTCTCCCCCTACTTTTTATCGTTCCTGAGCTCCTATTATGCTCAAACATACACTTTATTTTTGTAACTGTGGCTTTTGCAAGCCCAGTCTTTCTGATATGTCAACCTGTATTTGTTAATCTGTACACTTTAGATTCAATATCTCACTTCATTGAGTCTGGTGATTGTTTTAAACAAAATACACATGCAGCTATCATATCAGCACATCTTCTCTTATGGTCATGAAAGACACTGTGCTATGTTGGTATATGGCAGTTATCATGCTTCTTTTACAGGGAACATGTAACATGTCTCAAAAATCATATTGTGACTATGCCATTGGAAAACTGCTGTATACAATAGCATTTTAGAAAATGATCCGATGTTACAATAAAAATCTGACCGCAACTATCAGTAGACATTGGTGACAGCCATCAGGAAAACATTGATAAGCATTTTTGCACTATAATAACAAAAAATAAAAATAATCCTACAATTGATGGGCACTTATATGTACATCAGACATGTTCTGGAGAAAATGGGCTCTGTGTTGAAATATACCAATAAAAACATTATCCTTTCCTAAATAATAAATCCTGAGCACCTTTTATGGCCCATACTATATAACAACATGGCTCAAATGAATCATTGATGATCTGGACAAACATGGATTTATGTTTAGACAATAATAAAGTTAAAAATCATATATATATAGATATATATATGTATATATATATATATATATATATATATATATATATATATATATATATACACACATTAAGAAAAAGGGGCAGACACATGTGGTCTTTTTCCTGCCATCACTGTTTCTATGGTGTAATGCAATGGTAACCAACACTTCCATGCAGCCATTATTTTACCAGATAAGCTGTGAAAATGCCATTGGCTGGTGATCTGTCTACTTCCCAGTCCTGACTTCCCTGTGCCTGCCTTCAATTTTACTTCCACAAACTGCTACCTGCAAATTGGGGATTTCTGCAGAGCCAAGCATGAGTTAGCTTGCCAATAACAGTAATTTGTAAGTGGAAAGAGTCTGCCAGTTCCCCTAGGAACATATGGAAATACTGAGACATGAGAGGCAAATTGAATTCATGACATGGTGAATTATAATCTTTGGTGTATATGTGGTCTTGCCAGAGGCCACACTTGATACCTTCTATAACTGGCAAGTTGACCACTACTGGTACAGTATTTGCAAACATATTTATAATTGTACCTTTGGATGAGGACCTTCTTCAGATGTAGGATTTTTGAAGAGGGTTGATTCCTTGTGACTGCACAAAACAGCATCTTTTCACTGAGGACCTGTCACATGAATGGTTTTAATTAGCCATGTGTTAACTCTTTCACTCTTTCCTTCAGTGTGTCATTCAGGAGGACTTTAATCAAGGGAGTTTATAAGAAAGTCAATACTAGAAGCTTTCCAAGTGTCAGGGTGACCGGTATTAGTATAAATGGCTTGTCTTCAACTTACAATAAAAACCCCACATTTATTTAAATGTCTTCACAAGCTGAATGAATCGGTATAGATCGCCCTCCTATTCTCTGTAGTCATTGAAGAGGACTTACAATTTATTCAATAATTCATCATATTCATAATTAATAAGGGGTGATTAAATGAGTTAGCCATGTATAACTGCAGCGAATTTAATGTGTTGAATAATATGCACATGCTTCAGTGTTCGGTAAAGGGATGGAGGTTAAAACTGACAAAGAGATACATTTACTGATGAAGTACAATAGGACAATGTCACTGCAAGGTTTATGGACAAATAAAAGCTACAGAGTAATAAACTTTGTATAGGTTTAGGGTATTTTATCATTATTGTTTAGCTGGTTTGACAAATCCTGTCCTGTATGATTTATACATTGGCACACAATGAAATGCCACATGTTCATTATAGAGATGAGCCCAATAAAACACTTCTGTAGGAGCTCCTGGGAATTACACCTGTCAATCTTCCATTTTACAACGAGACCTAGAATGGAACAACAGAATGGAATAATCTCTCTCCCTTGCTTTTTAATGTTTGCAATATTTTATCTGTGATTACCAACAAAAGACAGGTTTTATACTCTCAGTCATTCAGTTGAATATGTAATGAATATTAAAGGTGAGCCCTATTCAGGAAAAAAATGCCAGTAAATTGGCATAGCATCAGATTATATGCATTTAGGGTTTTTTTAAGCTGCACTACCTGAGCTCAAGGATCCAAGGTAGATGTAAATCACTCAGTAACCACATGTTTCACCTTTCTACTGTACATGTTACTGTCTTATAGCAGTCTATGAGGTTGCCTTACGTGGAGCATGAGAGGTTAAAATAAATAAATATATAGAGTATTTGGTAAGAACAGGTTCTTAATTATTCACTATAAATTCACTATAAATTCTCCATATGGCTTAAAGCTTTCTCCAGCTTTTTTTAACCCATAAACTTCATTATGCTCTTCTTTGTAATCAATAGAAGTATATGGTGTCTTTATAGTACAATTTCTGTAGTAATTTCCGAGTAGTTATAGACATAGTAGTCTAACTACATAAAAATGGAAGGATAACTATACTTTGAATAAAGTTAGAGCCAACTGCCCCCCCCCCCCCCATATCATAAATATAGCCTAGCACAGATCTTAGATCAGCCAGTGACCTCGTCCACCAACCATGATGTCAGCACAGAGGGCTCTGAAGTTATCTTCACTAAACTAGTGGGCCACAGCGTAAAACCTATATCGTTTCTTCATAGACATTAACAGAGAAGTAATCTAGTTGCTTGTAAATATGCTGCTTCCTCCTTTAGGCTCTAGAGAGAAAAACATGCGGTCCATGTGAGAAGGACAAAAGAGCCATCTAAGCTACTGCAAGCAAATGAAGGATGTCTTAGATGATTTAGGATTGGTAATGAAGGACATAAACTGGGAGGGGGCAGTGAAGAAAGACAACGGGCTTCAACTTTATTTAAAGCAAACCTATTCTTTTTACTTACAAGAAAAAGCATCAGGTTTGCATGAATCCCTTTACCCCAGCAGCATATAATCACCTTTCTGTGTTCAGTGCCAGGAGCTGAAGAAAATACCCAAATAATGTGGAGCATATTTCGTCAACATTGGGAATGAGCGGTGGGGGGAGCAAAAGGAACCTAAATATATGTGACAGCAGAGGTCTGTGTTAAAGAGAACCTTCATGGGCAAAGCACAAGGACACTTTAAAGTACAGATATATAGCCAAAATACTACTTCATTTGGTATTGATTGCCTATATAGTTATATGGTAATAGTATTACTTAACTTGGTGGTGATTGTTTATTTAGATTATCTGTATATTTTCCAGGACAAACATCTGGGCACTTTTGCTGCTTTACCTGGAGAAGAAGGTATATGTCTTAAAATGTTACTTTAAGCCAGAAAAAAATATAAATATAATTGAAAGCTAAGGTACTCGGCTTTGTGCTCTATTTTACCATAAGTAATGTCTTTTTGAAGTTTAAAGATGTCCATAAATGTCACAATCTATGTTATTGCAGGTTTGTGATTAAGTCACTTACTGCCTTGGGAGCCAGTGTTATTCCTGTTCTTTAAAGCTGAAATAAGCATTTTAATGACGTTATGCTGTATTCAGTTGTCATGTCTCTATGCTTTCAGCCCACATGGCAGCAGCTGGATCCAGTTCCTAGTGGAGTGGCACACACGAAGCCTGACTTTGGGGGATGGCTCTTCATATTTCTGCAGTCTCCATGATTCTCTTGGCAATCATGGCTTCAGCATCATCTGCTTCAATCAATCAGGAGGATTATCCTGCCGATGAAGGAGAACAGGCGTCTAGCAATGACAACTTAATATTTGATGACTACAGGGGCAAAGGCTGTGTGGACGACAGCGGTTTTGTCTATAAACTAGGGGAGAGATTTTTCCCAGGTCACTCTAACTGTCCTTGTGTTTGTACAGAGGATGGACCTGTTTGTGATCAGCCAGAGTGTCCCAAAATTCACCCCAAATGCACTAAAGTGGAACACAATGGATGTTGTCCGGAGTGTAAGGAAGTGAAAAACTTTTGTGAATATCATGGGAAGACTTATAAAATCCTGGAGGAATTTAAGGTATGAATATAATATATTACCTCTAAAAAGTAAAATGAACCTATGCTTACTGTTCCCTCCTTTGTGTAATAAGAGGTTTCAGGAACAAGGTTGAAACTTAGCTTTCAGTAAAATGTATTTTACGTGTCTCTGTCTTGATATAAATATGTTGGATGACATTGCAGGCAATCTTTTGAAAGTGCTAGATGCCTCTCTGGTATGTTTCAATCATAGTCCTGAAACAAGCATGCTGGGTGTCAGAAAAGTGTCAGAACTACTTACCTATACTTGTTCATGGTCAGTGTCTCAAATAACATTACAGTAAAAACATCAAAATAACACACCATGGAACTAGAATTCTCAAAGAGGAGATCAGTAATGAAAGCCTTTATTAATCCCTCATGACAGAACTATAGGCAAAACTTTTTTTCGCATTTTGAATAAAGTGTATCTCCACTTTTGTTGAAAAAAAAAAAACATTCCCACGTGGGAGATCTGTGTACATTGCAAGGATGTTAACAAACTTTGTTGCAGATTCCTACCTTTTGTTATTCTGAAGAAATCCCTGTGTATTTCTCTGTGCTCATGTGGTAAAGTGAGTCTAATGGGAGTGGTTTCATAATTATCAATCAGTTGTGCAGTTGATACAGCACCTGGACCAGATGGCATCCATTCACTGATCCTAAAGGAATTGAGCTCTGTCATTTCAAAACCATTGTATCTAATTTTTAGGGACTCCTTAATGACTGGAATAGTACCACTGGATTGGCGTAGGGCCAATGTGGTGCCCATATTTAAAAAGAGATCAAAGTCTTTACCAAGTAACTATAGACCTGTTAGTTTAACTTCTATAGCTGGGAAGATACTGGAGAGCTTAATAAAAGACCACATAGATGAGTTCTTGTTGAAAAAAATGTTTTAAGCAACAGACAGCATGGACTCATGAAAGACAGAAGTTGTCAAACAAACCTGACTTCTTTTTATGAGGAGGTAAGTAAAACCTTGGACAGAGGGGTGGCTGTGGACGTGGTATACTTGGATTTTGCAAAAGCGTTTGACACTGTTCCTCACACACGGCTAATGTGTAAGGTAAAGTCTACAGGCTTGGAAAGGTCAGTTTGTAAATGGATAGAAAACTGGCTAAAAGACAGAATTCAGAGAGTAGTGGTTAATGATTCTTATTCTGAATGGTCTGAGGTTATCAGTGGTGTACCCCAAGGTTCAGTGTTGGGACCGTTACTTTTCAATATATTTATAAATGGTATAGGGTCTGGGATTAAAAGTACTATTTCAGTGTTTGCAGATGACACCAAGCTATGCAGTGGAATAACCTCCATACAGGATGTATCCAACTTACAAGCAGAACTCAATGCACTGTCTAATTGGGCGACTATGTGGCAAATGAGGTTTAATATTGATAAATGTAAAGTTATGCATTTTGGGGCTAAGAATATGCATGCATTGTACATACTAGGGGGAGTACAACTGGGGGAATCCATAGTGGAGAAGGATCTGAGGGGTTTTGGTAGATCAAAAACTTAATAATGACATGCAATGCCAAGCTGCGGTTTCCAAAGCAAACAAAATCCTTTCTTGTATTAAGAGAAGTATGGACCCCAGAGATAGAGACATCATTTTGCCCCTGTACAAATCATTAGTAAGACCTCATCTGGAATACGCAGTTCAGTTTTGGCCACCAGTTCTCAAAAAGGATATCGGGGAACTGGAGAAAGTGCAGAGAAAGGCAACCAAACTAATAAGAGGCATGGAGGAGCTCAGCTATGAGGAAAGATTAGAGGAACTAAATGCATTCTCTCTTGAGAAGAGGAGATTAAGGGGGGATATGATCAACATGTACAAATACATAAGTGGTCCATATAATGAACTTGGTGTGGAGTTATTTACTTTAAGGTCATCACAAAGGACAAGGGGGCACTCTTTACAACTAGAGGAAAAAAGATTACGGAAAGGTTTCTTCACAGTGAAAATGTGGAATAGACTCCCTCCAGAGGTGGTTTTGGCCAGCACGGTAGATTGCTTTAAAAAAGGCCAGGATTGTTTCCTTAATGAAAATAATATAACTGGGTACTAACATTTTTAGGTAAAGTTGATCCAGGGCGAATCCGATTGGCTCTCGGGGGATCAGGAAGTATTTTTTTCCCCCGCTATAGCAAATTGGATCATGCTTTGCTGGGGTTTCTTCTCTCCCTTTGGATCAACTGTGGTTGAAGGATTGTATATGGGATTGTATGGTTATATATGATTTTTCTATTTTTTTTTTTTTTTGGTTTAACTAGATGGACTTGTCTCTTTTTTCAACCTGACTAACTATGTAACTATGTGCACCTGCAAGACACTAATGAGGAAAGCTGCTGGGCCTGCATCCCTTTATAAGTTTCTATACCGGAAAAAATTTCGTTAGATGGCACGACCGGTTTTGGTGGAGACCTCCCTCAGATAAGGTGTAAAAGTGACACTTCTTTGGAAAGGCATTAGAAAAAAGGAGATCAACATTTCTCACGGGGGAACAGGAAACACTACT
>BLSH010539147.1:1362014-1388915 GCA_018402905.1 Glandirana rugosa
AAATGTGTTCCCTAGGCGTGTTCTATCTGGTCCTGGCTACTGGGGCTGGCAACTGGTCCTGCGGCTGGCTACTGGGGATGGCTACTGGTCCTGGGGATGGCTACTGGGGCTGGCTACTGGTCCTAGGGCTGGCTACTGGGGCTGGGACTGGCTACTGGGGCTAGCTACTGGCCTGGGGCTGGCTAATGGACTGGGGCTGGCTCCTGGTCCTGCGACTGGCAACTGGGGCTGGCAACTGGTGCTGGCTACTGGTCCTGAGGCTGGCTACTGGAGCTGGGACTGGCTGCTGGGACTGGCTACTGCAGCTGGCTACTGGGGCTGGGGCTGGCAGCTGGCTACTGGTCCTGGCTACTGGGGCTGGCAGCTGGCTACTGGGCTGGGGCTGGCGGCTGTCTACTGGTCCTGGCTACTGGGGCTGGGGTCACTGAACGATCCCAGTCAGAGGAATCCCTGCCCTACAATTTCTGGAGGGGGAGCACCATCAAGGGGGACAGCCCATACAGCTGTCCCCAGGTTTCTTTAGCTGCCATTCAGTATTGAAGAAAGGGGGTGTGCGGTGGAGGCAGAGAGACCAGAGTACTGCGATCTGCAAGCTTTTAGGCATAAAACATAAATAAACTTTCCCCAGCACGGCGGGACTCTTTCTTCATCTTTGGGTGCCTACTGCAGTAATCTCCTGTCATTTGCGACAAGTGCATGTAGTTCCAGTCTGCCTGGCGGATTGATATAGAAGAGACCAGAACTACATGTACTTGTCACAAATGACAACTGATTACTGCGCACCTGAATATGAAAAGAGTCCCGCCATGCTGGGGAAAGTCTCTTTATGTTTTATGGCTAAAAGCTTGCAAATTGTGGTGCTCTGTTCACTCTGCCTCTGCCACCCACCCCCCTTCCTTCCATACTGAACAATAGCAAAAGAAACCTGGGGACAGCCGTATGGGCTGTCCCCCCTGATGGCGCCCCCCGCTCCAGAAATTGTAGCGCCCGGGGCACCCGCCCTTGCCTAGTACCAGCCTTGCCTCATAGAGTTCTTTGCCATGAGGTGCCATGTTGAACTTCCAGTGACCAGTATGAGAGAGTGAGAGCGATAACACCAAATTTAACACATCTGCTCCCATTCACACCTTGTAACACTAACGAGTCACATGACACCCGGGAGAGAAAAAGGCTAATTGGGCCCAATTTGGACATTTTTGCTTAGGGGTGTACTCACTTTTGTTGCCAGAGGTTTAGAAATGAATGGCTGTGTGTTGAGTTATTTTGAGGGGACAGGAAATTTACACTGTTATACAAGCTGTACACGCAATACTTTACATTGTAGCAAAGTGTAATTTCTTAAGTGTTATCACATGCAAAGGTATAATAAAATATTTACAAAAATGTGAGGGGTGTACTCACTTTTGTGAGATACTGTATATGTCTGTCTATGGTCATCCCTATAGAGGGAATATCAAGCTTGTAGCACAAAACAAGCATACAGTATACTAGTGTACGAGTAGAGCATTTTAGTTCACTAGGTGAAGGGAAGGTATATTTGTAGTAAAGGTACAACTGTATTCCTAAGGTCTACTATTGTAAACAAAGTGGTATCCTGATGACTGTATGTGGTTATGAAATGTATAAATAATATTTAGGCTGTGTATTCTTTTATATTTTACATGCCTTTTAGTTTTATTTCTGTACATTTATGATTCATAAATGCATGGTTGTTTGAGCATTTTCAGTAATAGTTTTTGTCTGCAATCACCTGTAAAGCACAGGCATCTAGAGGTGCTTGTATATTCCTAAAGTAGACTTAAAGCCTTGCCACTGTGCCCACATTCCAAGCTGCTCTGGTAGGTAAATCTCTGACATTTCAGCATTTCAGGGCAGTTTAAAACCCTGATCCCTCCTGTCTTTTGCAGGCTCATCACTATGATTGGCTACCTCATTGGCCAATAGGAATGTGCATGATAGGACATTGCTATGGATGAGCCTACCATTTGGTCAATTCCTGGGTTTTCCCCTTTGGTCATATTTTGGCAATGATGTCACCAGCTATGAGTACTGTCAGACTTGGTTGCATGCACCAAGTTGTTAGGTTTATTTTTCTTTTCCTTTTTTCAAGGTAGAGAGCTGATAAGTTTTTTTATTTTTTTTTATTTTAGCAACAGGGTTTCTTAAAATATGACGTTTTTTTAATCTATTGTAGCTAGATTTAGCAGTTGTTATGAGAGCGATTGCAATCGCATGATTATCTGCAACCATTTTCCCCCACAAAAATAGCGGGGTGGTATTTGGAAACCTGGAACACCTAATGTGTCAGTACAACATATCATTTTAAAACTTTGATCTTAGTTCATCATTATTGAATGCAGTTGGAATGCTGTTCTTAAAAAACACGTTATTTATTTAGTCTTTTATGGAAGGAAAGATATCTTACACCAAACTTGGCAAGGTTTGCAATGGTTTTATACAGCTTATATAAATGTACCTTTTTGTGGTACTTTATTAGCTGCTATTGCCAGTGCCCTGGTTATTACAACAAATCTTTCAGGTCTTTGAAATACTTTCCAAACAAGCCAAACATAATGATACACAAAGCCTCCATTTTGAGCTATTTGATCATGCAGACTTCATCATACTAAAGACTGTTTTACTGGATTTATTTTTAAGTAAATAATGATGAAGTGAATCATTGCAACTACAGAATAATTTAATTTTGAATGCATAAATGACAATACAAGAATGTACTTCGATCAAGGTTCTTAAACATCTATTATCTCAAGTAGCATTTAAGGGAGTACATTTTCATAATAACTAGTCACAAAATATGTGTGACAGGAGGCATGTTACCTAACTAATGGAAAATCTTCATTGTTAACAGCAGCATCTTCAGTATTCACAAATGAGAGAGCGTGGCTAAAGGAAAATATGAATATGGTGTACCTAAACCCAGGCACATATTGTAATATATTACAGTTTACCAATCTTTATGTGTTGGCGGTTTCATCCTTTTCTTTTTCTTCATATTATGTGTCCGTTATTTTTGCCTGGTGATCCCACCAGTTACACCCTTCCTGCCTTAAAGCAGAGTTCCACCCAAAAGTGGAACTTCTGCTTTAAGGGGAGGTGACCTCCTGACATGCCACAATTGGCATGTCATTTTTTTTGGGGGGGCAGCTGGGACCCTGTTTTGACAGGGTCCCAGCTGCACTTCTTGCCCTGGCACTGCGGACCCGGAAGGAAGTTCACCTACCCCCCTCCCACCTGGCGATCTTCTGGGACACATCACAGGTCACAATGTGCAGCGTGGCTCATGCATGTGCAGTGCACGCCCGGCTTTGAAGCCAAAGCCGGGCGCCCACACTTTTCATGTTGGCGCCACCGACAGGGAGGAGGAGTAGAGCGAGCCCTCGGGTGACCGCATCGAAGGAGCCTTGGACAGGTGAGTGACCGATTGTTAAAAGTCAGCAGCTACACTTTTTATAGCTGCTGACTTTTAACTGGGTGGAACTCCACTTTAAGGTGTATATCTTTAGATAGTTAAAGTGTGTCAGAACTTCAGAACACCCCCTCTCTGTATCTCCAAAACACAAGGGGCAGGTGTTTTGTAGTCCACAGAGAGAGCTAGAAACAATGCTAACAGATAACAGTCAACAGACGTTGAGTGTATCAGAAATGACCAGCTCCAAAGATTTCTGGTAGGATCAACAGATACAACAAAATTACTTATTGAACAGATATAACAAATGCTTCCATTGGTATAACAGACCAAAAGGTAGCAAATAAGAGAAGTTCATTTTAGGGTTTACACACACTTTCAAAGCAACTGTTACCAGGGCTGCTGATAACGCAGTACAGCCAGCCCTCCTGTACTGGGCCCGGCCCCCCATCAGTTGAAAAGGGGGGGGCTGGCTGTACTGTCTTATTGCAGACACCAATCCTCTTCTGCGTTCCCCTGCAGCGCTGCCAGCTTCTCCTCCTCTTTCTTCCTCCGGCAGCACTGCAGTGTGATTGGTTCAAGCACATGTACCCCTTCCATTTGCTGTTTGAGCCCCCTTGTGTGCCCCTTTTCCCTGCAAGGCTGCCAACTTCCCTCCTCTTCTCTTCTGCTGGCAGCTACTGTGGGCACAAAGTGGGATGTTTCAGGAAGGAGAGCGGGGGGAAGGGACTAATAAATATGTAATTTACTGGCCCCTTCCTTTCCTGAATGAACACAGTGAGTGGTCAGTACCAATCGCTCCTGTGTCCATTCATCATTGAAGCATAGCAAACTGTGTTTTCAGTTTGTGAATGAGCAGGAAGCCTCAGAGCGCTTCCTCTTCATTCATCTGTGCAGCTGAGGGTGTAGAGAAAGGGACTGATAAATCTATAAAAATTTTGTAAAGGCAATGGCGCTAAGATACTCATAAGAATTAATACAATCAAATTGTAACAGTGGTATAATACATATACCACTGTTACAATTTGATTGTATTAATTCTTATGAGTATCTTAGTGCCATTGTCTTTTAAAAAAATGTATTTTATTTACGGTGATTTATCATATTTAACCACTTCCTTACTGGGCACTTAAACCCCCCTCCTGCCCGGACCAATTTTCAGATTTCAGCGCTGTCACTGTTTGAATGACAATTGCGCGGTCATGCAACGCTGTACCCAAACAAAATTGGTGTCCTTTTTTTCCACAAATAGAGCTTTCTTCTGGTGGTATTAGATCAGCTCTGCGGTTTTTTTTTTGTTTTTTTTTGCGCTATAAACGAATAAAGAGCGACGATTTTGAAAAAAGAACAATATTTTTTACTTTTTGCTATAATAAATATCCAAGAATAAAAAATAAAAAAACAAATCTATTCATCAGTTTAGGCCTATATTTATTCTTCTACATATTTTTGGTAAAAAAATCGCAATCAGCGTATATTGATTGGGTTGCGCAAAAGTTATAGCGTCTACAAACTATAGACATTGGTTTATGGCGTTCTTATTTATTTTTATTTTTTTACTGGTAATGGCGGCGATCTGCAATTTTTATTGGGACTGCGAAATTGCAGCGGACATGTCGGACGTTTCTGACACTTTTTTGGGACCACTGACATTTATACAGCGATAAGAAATTTAAATTTCCACTGATTACTGTATAAATGTAATTGGCAGTGAATGGGGTTAACCTGCAGGGGGCAGTGAAGGGGTTAACAGTGTTCCCTGTGTGTGCTCTAACTGTGGGGGGGCAGGGTTGGCAGGGGCATGACAGATCTAACTGATCCCAGTGACAGGGATCACCGGCGGTTCCCCGTTTCGGCTCTGTGTGAGGAGATCGCAGATCTCCGGCGGACATCGGGTCCGCCCGACCCGCGGGCAGGCTCATGCGGCATGCCGGCGGGAGCGCGAGCCAAAGAGGAGGACGTCTATTGACGGCCTCCCGGCATTTTAGAGCCGTGCTGTAGCCGTCATTCTGCTATGGGGCGGATGCGAGGTGGTTAAAGGGGCAGCTATTTAATTGTTTACTCACAAATATGTACACCACTAAGGCGCCTTAATCAGCTTATTTTCATTATTTACTGATAAATCTATGTACTCAGTCACTTTTGGCCAGAGGAGGGGGTCCTGACAGGTAGGCTGTATGGAGCCATGTGATTTCTAACAGCAGCCCTGATGTTTACTACCCTAAGTTTAATAACAGTGCTTCCAGTGTATAGCGAGTCTCTTGATTAAAAGAAAAATGAATGCATACAGAGAATCAGATATGAATTATTGGTTTTCAAGTGAAAGTCTAGAGAATGAAATATAAGTCTGATTGCAAAATAACAATAAATATTTAAAATAATCCCAAATTTAATTGCCTCACATTGGAACTCACTGTTGCCAATTTGTACCTGTCAATAATCATTGTAGAAATGCAAACCAATGACCCCTGTGCAATAGTATGATGGGGGATGAGTGCTTCCCAGAGATGATAGAGTTGGCCTTGCTGCCTTCCGGGGATAGGGGTGTCCCAGATGCCACTATATATTAGAAGAAAAAGAAGGCGCACTGGCCTAGTGCATTATCCCAGGGTAAATTTATTAAAAAAGAGATAAAAAATACTCACAAACATATGATGCTCTGAGGAAGAAGGTATGGCCTTCGAAACATGTTAGCTAGTTCAGCTCTCACGTCCTCTCCATCGCGGTCCAGGACTTTCGCCAAGATATGTCCATTCACCCCATGCTAGGGGCTTCATGCGTATGAGTATTTTTAATCTCTTTTTTAATAAATTTTACCATGGGATAATGCACTAGGCCAGTGCGCCTTCTTTTTCTTCTAATACCATCATTTTACCAGACTTGTTCCCACGCATACCACTTTAAAATAGTCAAATAGTCCTTTTCACCATAGCATTCGTTTTCGCAATGTTACATTTTACCCAGCTGTTCCTTCGCTAAAAACACAATATTATACCCAGCTTGTGCTCCTTGCAGCACATCAGACACAGCTTGTGATGCTGCTCATTATACACAGTCTGAGCTAAACCAAGACCATCATTTAACCTATGATCGCTGTCTGATCATGTGCCTTCCCTGCTGTTGTCAGTGCAATACCAGAGAATGTCAGTACAAGTAGAACACTACATGTAGAGAAGGAAACTTCATCTACCTTACTGTTCTCTACACTCCTACTGGAATTTTCTAGACTGTCATTTCCGTGACTGCAGAATAGCCAACTGGCTTCACACTGAATTCTTTAATTATTAGGCAACAACTTAAGCAGTAGAACAACTATTTTTACTTTTTTCAACAGTATATACAACAAAGCATCAGATGTAAATGTTGAATGCACAGAATAACACTTGTTCAAGCAGTACATTTTTATTTCGCTGCCCAAATCAGTCATTGGGCATTTCAGTAGGAGATTTGCAGCTTCCAGAGTAAGCCTGAAATTTGCTGTTATCAGTCATTGCCCCTTCTGCTATCACTTACATTTATTAGTTGTTATAACTCTGTAATGCTTGATCTTTCCTCTCCCTTAGCCTACCCTCTAAAATTAATCTTAAAGCTCAATCCTGCAATATAAAATAAAACAACACCAATGCATACAGTAATATATTATGAAACACATTAAATGCAATTTAAATACAATTCTGGTAAGTACCTGTACAGTAAATAGAACCTAGATTGGTTGAGGTAGGTATATTATAGCACTAGTAGCTAACCAGGAGTGCTGCATTGCACATGTACTGACAAAGAGCATTCTGGCAGCAGAAGAGAACAGAGTGAGCAGATAGATGGACTCTTAAAGGTTTATTTACTAAAGGAAAATCCACTGTGCACTGCAAGTGCATTTGGAAGTGCAGTCTCTGTAGATCTGAAGGGGACATGCAAGGAAAATAAAAAACTGCATTTTTGCTTGCACATGATTGGATGATAAAATCTGCAGAACTTCCTCTCGTTTCAGATTTTCCTCTTAGATCTAAAGCGATTGCACTTCCAAGTGCACTTGTAGTGCAGAGTGGATTTGCCTTTAGTAAATCAACCCCTAAGACCCAACTGTGAACTAGCAGCTCGCACCTGTGAGTAGTCCTATTTCTGATACCCTGCTGCTAATGGCAGTTGCACATCTTAGATAAACAATTGGAAACCAATCAGTATGGTACTGGAACAAGAGATCTCCATGATCAATCACAGTGATCAAATGCAGAGGAAATGTTTATTTACAAACAAAACTCTTTAGCCGGCATATGGTACTGTGCATCCATGTGCACAGGGAAGAAGCATACTGTTACAAATAGCAGCAGCTTGTAAAAATGTAAATAAATTGAAAAAAAAAGTTAAAAACTGTTATATGTAACATAAATAAAAATGCATTTTTTTACATTTGTCGGCTAATAATAAAACATGAGCAGGATGTTTATTATAACAGCGTACTAACCCCTCTGGCGGTATTCCCGAGTGTGGCCCGGAGTGAATTTTCTGTACCAAGAGCAGTAACCCCGAGCCACACTTGGGATCGCATCCAGGCAGCGTTACTTACCTTGTCCCCTGGATCCAGCGATGTCCCCCCGCTGTGTCAGTGGGCTGTGTCTTCTGCCTGATGCCTCTGTGTACCGGACTCCATTCCCTGCGAGCGTCGCATCGCACGGGGCCGGAGCCTGGCAGCAAATTCAAACAGTGAAACACACAGTAAACATACAGTACACTGTAATCTGTAAGATTAAATTACTGTATCAAATAATTTCACATCCCCTTTGTCCCTAGTGGTTTGTCCAGTGCCCCGCATGCACTTTTATATCATATATGTCATTCTTTCTGCCTGGAAACTTGAGAATGTCCATGGCAACCAAAAAGTGTCCCTTTACGTCAAAAGTGTTTTTTCATCAGCTAGAAAACACCGATAGTAAATAAGAATCATTTGCAGAATTGATTGATACTGTTTTGTGGGGAAAATTTATCATCAGACGCTGAAAGTGACAACAGCGACAATTCTGCAAATAAGCAAATTTCAGTGTTTTTCATTTGATTACATTATTGAATAATTTTTTATTACTATTATGTTATTATTTTTAATAATTATTTATAGTTATTTATTATATTATAATTTATGATTTCGTGTTTCAAAATTTATCGTACCCACGATGTCTACTATACTCTTATTTGGACAGAGTTATTCCTACTAATTACAGGCCTACAATATATAATGCCAAATTTCTATGCAAAACAATGTACCGCTTTTGGACCCAAAAATCTGACATAATCATACCACCAGGGAGGTTAATTAAATGTCCATAAAAAAAGTATGTAACAATTTTTAACAGTAAACAGTAATTGGTAGAACTAACTTGATAAAGATGGTATGCATGCCACAATTATTATATTTTTTACATAATTGTCTTATATGGCTGCCTCAGAAATTCTTTAGACAAGTAGACACGTTGTTCAGAGATTTGATTTGGAGACATAAACATGCCCGGATCAGTCTGGGAACATTGCAGCTACCTAAAGATAAAGGTGGTCTGGCTGTTCCTAAGGCCAGGCAGTATTATTTAGCATCACAATTACAGCAATTATATGGTTGGAATATTATAAATAAAGAAGATTCTATACAGCAAATTATATTTTCTCAACTTCCAATGGAACCACAGTTAATAGTAGCTCACCATTTTTATAATAAGCAATGTTTTCCTACTTTTCAATTAAACCACAAAATATGGAATACTGTTCAACGAGAGTCTTTACAGGAGGGATATACTCAGTACATGCCTATATGGGAAAATCCACAACTACCAGAAATAGGGAAACTGGAAAACTTTGACCTATGGAAAAGAGCTGGTATGGTGTTACTATATGAGCTCTTTGACAATGAGGTTTTAAAACCATTTGACAAACTAGCAAGGGAATATCAGTTACCCAATAAATTATTTTTTCAATATTTACAGCTACGACATGCCATACAGAGTCAGGCCAAAACCTTTCAATTTAAGTATAGTCCTTCAGCAATATAAGCACTGGCAGTAACTGTAAGACACTGTAAACAGGGACTTATTGGAGACATATATTCTTCATTACAAAAGATAGAGGGAAGAAAAACATAAGCTGTCAGTTCAGGGAGGTGGCGTAGAGATCTGGAAACTCTTAGTGAGGAGGAGTGGGAGCAAGCTTTGAAGAATTTATATAGAGCATCCCTGTCCGCGTCACAGTGCTTGACTCAACTTTTTATTATCCATAGATCCCATTATACTCCCCTAAAGTTATATTCTTGGGGCAAGGCAACTACATCAAATTGCCCAAGATGTAACAATGATACGGGTACATATATACATATGTTGTGGCGCTGTCCCAAACTATTTCGTTATTGGGAGAGTATATTTGATACCCTAAATACATTATGTTCTACACAAGTACAGCCAAATCCAAAAATAGCATTGCTGGGAATTATGCCAGGGCGGGGACATCCCTCCAGGAGAAATGCACCAGATGTGGATAAGATCAATGTGTATGGCTCCTAAACTAATATTACAAAAATGGATATCAAATTTCCCTCCAACAATAACACACCGGACGGAAGCTAGCAATCTCAATCTTAATCGGGAGAAATTGGCATATAGACTCAGGAGAAACTCTAAAAAGTTCCAAAAAATTTGGTGTTGGTGGATAGTCTCTAATTCTGGCACTTGGCAGAGCAATTAGATAAATAAGTAGTAGAAATACAGATTAATGGTAAACAAGATAAACCCTTATAGAGGGAAAAGGTGAGAAAAAGCGGAAGAAAGTAAAATATTAAGGATGTGTGTATATATACACATCTAGAATAAGTCTAAACTAATATATTTGATGAGGTGTTTGTGTTTTTTTTTTTTTCTTATTTTCTCTTGGGGGAATGTATTTTGTATTTTTGTATGTTATGATTGTTGTAGTTTGTTGTTATTGGAAAAAAGGGAAAATAATAAAAATTATTTGATTAAAAGAAAAACAATTAACAACTAAGATAGGCATATTAATCATAGAGTTGTCAAGTTCATTGATTCATATGGATGCTGCCCAATTTGATTGGGGTATCTAGGCTTCAGTCTAGGTTCACACTGACTGCAGGTTAGAATACGTGCAATTAAAGCTGAACTCGCACGATTTCAAACCAACAATGCAGTCCGACTTTGGGGGAGATTTGACAGACATCTGTGTGGGTTCATGCATATATGTCTATTCAAATTGCCCCCAAAGTCACCAAGCAGTAGTACAGGAATTACTTTTGAAAATTGGTGCAGCGCCGCAAAGTCTGATTGCCGGCAATAGCCACTGATTTGGTATTCAATTTGACAAAGTTGCATGCCAAATCGGCCCAATGTGAACGTGGGCTTAATGACCTCTGTTCATGAAAGGGTTTAAAACTCTACCAGAATTAGTAATATATTTAGTAAAGCAGTTCAAAGAACATTGAACCAACATTTCTGGTTTCTATAAGTTGGTGCATTTTGTTGTTATTCTAATGTACTATGAAATATTCAACAGTCATAAAAGAACTTGCAAGAGTTTTGTTGTTGCACTCTTTCTAGTATCCATTGCCTTTAGTCAAAATTGAGTATTAGTAGATGTATTGAATGTATTTTTATTAGTAGATCTTGCTTTTAGTAAATTTAAAAAAAAATGCTACTCCCAATCTAAAGCTCAGACAAAGGTCATATGGTCTTTGGCTACCATAAGTATGGCTGTTGTTGGACATAATTAGATAGTTGTTTTTCAATATGACAGGCCTTGTAGAACTTGTAGGAATAAAAGGAGAATTATCAAGACACAATATTGAGTAGCACTAAGCAGAAAGTAGAATCTGCATACATAATACATAGCAAGGGCTGCCTAATGAACATACATTTCCTTCCCTGAGCCGCGGTGCCAGGGGAGGAAGTGGACCTGGCACCCTGTTAAAACAGGGTCCCTGGTCATCCCCCCAAAAAAAGACATGCCAATTGTGAGATACTGTATATCTTTTGTGAGATACTGTATATCTAAAAACATTAAAAAGATTAAACCTCCAAAATAGAAAATAAAAACATATACCAAGATGATGCTTGAGAACGCTATGAGTCATCATGAGTTTTAAGGGAGTGAGTGGTTCAGGTCTGATTGGTAATAAAAAAAAAAATAAAAAAAGTAAATAAAAAGATTAAACTTCCCCTTTAAAACAAGATGATCAATGTGTAGTTTTACAAACTTTTTCTTTTTCATCCCAACTCATTTATCATTGTTCCAATAAGTAAAGTGCATATCAATATTTAATAAACACAGAACATTTCTAAAGGTCTCACAATGATGTGATCAGCATAATAAAATGAAACATAGCCGTAGAACTGTAGCTGCTTTTAGTAGCACACACAAAATGTAGAGTAACCCCAAATAAAAAAGGTTTATGTCCTTTTTTAGAGCCCATTATCAGTCTCCTCTCCTGTCCCCCAATTCTACCCACCTCACGTGCAAATTTCTAAATACATTTTTAATACATACCTTTACATCAGCATTGTAGTGTGACCTTCTGATGACATGGTGTGGCCATGACCTTCTGGAATTGCAGGAAGTAGGAATGATACTGGGTGCCAATCAGTCTGGAAGAAAACTTGCACTGGACCACGGAGCAGTAAATCTGTGGGGGACAGTCCTGGAGTTTTGTAAAAAAAAAAAAGTTTTTTTCTTTTTCTGGAATATGCTTGACAATTTTATTTACATTTAAACTGGAATTGTGGTTTAATTTTCATGCATGCCATATTACCATGGCACCATCATGGCAGACTTTTTGTCAAGGTATGTCTAAGAAACTGGGCACAGAAGGTTCATTATTATAGGGCTGTTATGTGATGTGTGAGGATCTCCTACCACACTTTTACTCTGAAATTTTGTGATTTCCACCTCCGCCTGATCTTGAGTGTCCATATGCCAGCTGCAGGTTTTTTCTGATATCTATCCATATATATGAATTTGCATTTGTCTCGATAGAGGAACTGTTGGGAGATTTTGTGCATATACTCTGATGTACTGTTATGTCTCTATATGATCATTTCCTTCATAAATATATTAAAATCAAAAATATAGCTGTTCGGAGAGCTGGCTATTATATATTTATAGATTATTATGTGGTCACACCTATCTTGCTGTTTATTTTCCAAGCTATTTTAAATGATGATGCACATTGCATTGCCTGTTCATTTTCAGTGAGCCCAGGAAGCATGTTCATGGACCCCCCCCCAAAAAAGGAATGAATGGCAGCTCACTGCAGCACACTTACAAGGCACATTTTTGTGCTGCATGTTAATCTGCATAATCACTAAGGAATATAATTATTTTATGGCTCTGAAATGAATAAAAGCTTTTATTGTGCAATTTTCTGATTATTGGAATTTTTGGCAATAGCTCCATCCTCTGGCTAGTCACTACAACACCTGTTTTTAAAGGACCCACACACTGTGTGGAGTGCACCAAGTTCATTGTAACTTTAATGCAGTGGTGGTCAAATTTCTTGATATGGGGAGTCTCAAGTATGCCCTTCAACATCATCAAAGGGCTACATATAAAATTAAATGAATATTTAGTCTCAGAGAAAGCAGACACATGACAGAGTATAGCTAAAGACATGTGCATGATACAAGAGATAGTCAGAGACTGTGGACCTGATACAAGGGATGATCAGAGACCGTGGATATGACATAAGAGGTGGTCTGAGACTGTGGGCATGACACAGGAAATGGTTTAAGAGTGGGGGCGTGATACAAAAGATGAACAGAGACTGTGAATATGATGCAATAGGTGTGAGAGACTAAAGGCATGATACAAAAGATGATCAAAGACTGCAGACATACTGCAGGGGACTGTCAGAGACTGTGAATATGATATAGGAGTTGTCTGAGACTGAAAACATGCTCCAAGAGACAATCATAGGCTGAAGACACAATACACAAGACTGCTAGACATCAGGGCTATAGGGAAACACAAATTAATGCATAGCTCCTTCCATGTGCACCTTACTGTAAAGCATCGGTGCTCAACCTGTGACCCTCCAGCTGTTACGGAACTACCAATCCCATGAGGCATTGGAAGGCTGACAGTTACAAGCATGACTCCCAAAGGCAGAAGCATGATGGGAATTGTAGTTTCACAACAGCTGGAGAGCCGGAGGTTGAGCACCCATGCTGTAAAGGCTAGTTAAGGATTAGTATGGTTGCCACTTATCTACACAGCTTGTTGGCTGAATTGTGTGTGGGGACACATTGGATGCTTTCAGCTGCCATATTGCTTTTGATGGGCTTCCAAAGTGTTCCTTTACTTCCTGTACCTTTAAGGAGGAGTGGGTTCCCTCCAGGCAAACTTGCCCTTAATGTATCCACTGCTATTTGTACTCCAATCTGGAGACTTTCAAAACTATAGAGTTAGGGCCACATTATACAGAGGAGCCTTGATGAGGCACTGTGACTTTCACATATATTTGAAAATTTGGGTAACTAAACCCTTTGGGAGCCCACCATCGGCTCCCTCATCAAGAAGGCCCAGCAGAGGATGTACTTCCTACGGCAGCTGAGAAAAGCAAAGCTGCCGGTGCAGATGATGGTGCAGTTTTACACGCCCATCATCGAATCCATCCTCACCTCCTCCATCACCGTGTGGTACGCTGGAGCCACAGCCAGGGACAGACAGAGACTGCAGTGCATTGTGCGCTCTGCAGAAAAGGTGATCGGCTGCAGCCTTCCATCCATCCATGACCTGTACGTCTCCAGGACTCGGGGACGAGCAGGTCGGATCACAACCGACCCTTCTCACCCAGGACATGGACTATTTCAGCCACTCACCTCAGGCAGGAGGCTACGGTCCATGCGGACCAGAACCTCCCGTCACAAAAACAGTTTCTATCCATCTGCTGTGGGACTCATGAACACTTAACACTTGACACTTTACACACTGTAATTTTTGTACTTTGCCACTTGACACTTTGACACTGTAAAATTTGCATTTGCATTTGCACATGTCCCAGTCTAAATAGCCTGTACAGTTATCTTATCCAACCCTGTAAATCTTGTGATTACTTTTGTATTTATCGTGTATTTTACTTAGTATTTTTTATTTTTTTGTATTTTTTGTTATTCTTCTTTTGCGCCAAAACACCAAGACAAATTCCTAATCCGTGAACCTTGTTTACAGATCATGGCAATAAACCTTTTCTGATTCTGATTCTGGTTTTTACCAAGAATTGTAATACTGGATTAATTTGTTTTTTTATTGCAGGCTAGCTGGTAAGTATGCAAGGAACATTTTTGTTGTTTGGAATAAAAACACAGATTAGTGTCTGCAGGGCCACACAAAAAGTGGCAAAGAGCCGCAGGTTGGGCACCAGGATTTGAATGCATAATAACACATGATTATCTCTCCATAATACTCTCTGCTTGGATCTGTGTACACTTTTGTTGTTGATGTTGTGGAGTTCATGAGCAGACATTGTTTGTGACTTTTCTCCAATTATTTTGCCTTGTTGGCGTCTTTAATTTATAGAATAAGATAAAAATCCTGTATTTTGCATGTGGCAGGGGATCACTTTTGCTTATTCGGACAGCTTTTAGTTAGAAATAGTTATGCTTAGAATTAGTTATGGTATAGTGAAAGTATACAAAGGGGTTAATTGTTATTATACGTATCCTTCCCTCTAGAACCTATTGTATATTTTGTGTGAGTCTAAGCACATACTTTAGTTTGTTATTGTAAATAAGAAAATTGGACAGGCTGTGGAATGGCAATCTGCTCTCTCTGATGTTTGCCTGAAGGGCTATATAGTTACATAGTTAATTAGGTTGAAAAAAACATTCATCATTTAACAATGCCTGCAGTTTTGGTTGAGAGAAAAGCAAAACAAAACCCCCTGGGTAACTCTTGCTAATTTTGCTTCACTTGGGAAACAAATTCCTTCCTGACACCACAAGGACAGTTACATCAGTTCTCTGGAGCAGAATATTCATATATAATGCTTAATAATTATAAATTGGAATATTAATTAAATTGTAAGATCAACGACTTTTTGCAAACTTTTTTATGGATTTTGCCATTAGTACTTTGCGCAGCCACAGTTTGGCCACTTTTACTGTAAAGAATCTCTTCCTAGCCAGCGAAAAATTACTTTCTTTTATATGCAACTGATTCTCCATAGTTTCTGAGCCAGTTCAAGGGATTAAATGTTTATTTGGCAACTTGTTAATACTGACCATGGGTATATTTATACATATTAACAGTGGCGGCCCATCCATTAGGGGCACACGAGCACCGCCCCCCCATACATCCGGCCCCCTATTCTATGTGCAGGGTGCCAGAAGCATGGATTCCAATGGGGGGGGGGGGGGTTAAACACATGATTCGAGCCAGAGGCTCTAACAGGCTTCAAAAAAGGCTGGGCTCGGGGCAGCCCACCAAGCTGTGTGACAATAGCGAATGAATATTCCCTATTGTCACACTGGTCCTCCTCCCGACCAATCAGGAAGCATCAGCCAATTGGCTGAAAGGACAGGCGATTATATTGGAGGAGGAGATGCACGGCGGAAGCTGCCGTGATGCAGAGGAGGAGGGGATGTGTTAGAAGCCACCGCCAGCCTCCCGTCACCCGTAGGAGCACTGCCCACCCGCAACCTAGATGGGGGAAGTGCGGGAGTGTTTGACTGACCACGAGACTCACACTACCAACCGAAAGCAGGTGTGGCCACCCGAGGGGTAGTCGCTTGCTGCCCCCTCCAAAAAAAAAAAAAACACCAGCCACCACTCCATATTAATGAAGTCAGCTCAAAGATTTCTCTTTTTCCAAACTGACATCTTTCTAGCCTACTAGTATAATATTCATATCCCTTTTAGTAATTAAAACCCAGAATGTTACATTCCCAAAGCTGTTCCTCATATTCTAGGGGACTTACAAATGATTCATACAAGGGCATTGTGGTACTAGCATTGCAACTCTTTGTTACACATCGCCAGATCTCTCTTGCCTTTGCAGCTGCTATTTGAAATTGATTGGTGCTGTTTAGCTTGCAGTTTAACAGTAATCTAGAAAAATCTGACATACAGAAATCAAGATAAAGACCCTTATTCAATTACGTGCAAGCAAAAATGCTGGTTTTTTTTCTGGCGTGTTATTGGGTATTCTTTGAAAAGTAAAACTTCACCACATTGACTAAGCTCTGTAAAAAATTCCCTTGCAAGGTGCAATTTTTCTTGCAAAGTGAACATCCTATTTGCCTTTTAGTAAATCATCTCCACTTGCACATTATGGCAAAATAACAGTAGCAGCAGATAGCCCACCCTTGGGCATTATACATACAAGGGTTGATTTACTAAAGCTGGAGAGTGCAAAAATTGGTGCAGCTGTGCATGCTAGCCAATCAGCTTCTAACCTCAGCTTGTTCAATCAAGCTTTGACAATAAAATCTTGAAGCTGATTGGTTTCTGTGCGGAGCTGCACTGAATTTTGCACTTTCAAGCTTTAGTAAATCAACCCCACAGAGTCACTTACCTGCACTGGCACAGCTTTAGCTATTGGAGCAGTGTTTATGGATATGGGGACGTATGTGACCTCCACCATGTAACAGTGCTCAGGCTCTACAGAGCAATCAGCAAGCCTGAATAGACACAAAGGATATAAACATGATGTATGTGCATTAAATGCCTTTGTAATCCCAGCTATTACAGTTTAAAAGTAGTAGCAACATCATCACTGTGTTGCACATTGCTTGTACAGAAAGCAAAGCTGTGGAAGGGGCCTAGCAGGCTTACCTACGATAAGCTGCCTACAGGAGAGGGCAGATGCAAGACCAGTCACCCTGCACAGGGAGAGAAAACAGCAGCGACTTTATTTACTACAGAAGGTTCCTGCACAGAGGCAATATTTCATGCTGTATTACTGCACAGATTTGGAAGTAATTCACAAACAAGATTCAAGTAATAATACATATGCCTCTTGTGATTTGAATATTTGCTAATCCCAGAATTCAGGTTTAAAAAATATGCAAATAGGGGATTTGGACTTTCCCCCTGACATTTCTGATCTGCATTCTTGTTCAAAGTCAGTGCGGTTGATTCACTAAAGGTGAATAGAAGTTGCAGAATTTTCTCCAGAGTTGAAAGCGGAGTTCCATCCAAAAGTGGAACCTCTGCTTATTTGCTCCCCCCCCCCCAGTATCTCATTTAGCATCTTTCAGGAGGGAGGGGGGAATGGGTATCTGCTTTTGACAGGTCCTCCCCATCCCCATTTACTGGAGACAGCAGTTCGGCCCCCCTCCTCCTCCCTCTGCCGCCAGGCCAATTAGAAAGCGCAGTGCGCTTTGGGCATGCACAGTAGGGTTTCCCTTAGTGGAGATGGCGGCGGCAGCACCCGACAGCCAATCCGAAAATCGGCTGGAGTGCCGACATCGCAGGCTTCCTGGACAGGTAAGTGTCCATATATTAAGAGTCAGCAGCTACAATATTTGTAGCTGCTGACTTTTATTTATTTGGTTATAAGGCTAGCTTTACCCATCCATGGGAAGATCTCTCTCTGAGCAATAAAATAGCTCCAATACTATGTCTTAACCCTCCTAAGAGTATTCTTTCCCACTGCAATTCATAGCAGGTATTTTTCTCTCAGTTCATTCCCTGTAAATAATGACTGTAAACTCTATGGATCGTGGTAGTGCTAGAAATTTTTTTAACAGCCAGTTACCCTAGTGGTTATTTGAGTTAAAATCCTGTTCTATTAGCAGTCCCCTGGATCATTCTCTTTTACTGTGTTCATATATGTCTTTTCATGTTATTGTGACTCCTTTCAGAAAAGAAAAAATTCCAGGTCATTCCAGTAGTTGCATGTACTGTGTGCCACAGCCAGCTTTTGTTACAGATGTACCACTGGGGAAAAAAAATCATTTCAAGTCAAATTCATCCCTGACAGGTGAGACAGACTCACTTGTTGTTTTGGGATTTCATTTATATTGAAGAAATTTTGAGACTCTTTCGTCGGTTCTACAAAGAGTCATTGTGCTGGCACTATAAATAAGAATTCTATGAGCAGTGTCTCAGTTTGATTAAAGCAGTTATTATCTTTTATCACAGCATTCTGAGAACTTTTATTGGTGACAAAATATTGTACCAATTTTTAATGTATTCTGGAGCATTATAGCTCATTTTTGTAATGTTGCATATATGTACACATTCTTCATACCATGTAGCACATTTACACAACATAAACCTTTGGTGCCCTTAAGACATACAGTCCAACGTGTATGAAGAAAAAAAGATTGTCTTGGTATTATTAAACATCGTAATAAACCCACCTGAACTTTACAGCCAAAGAAGCTGACGTCTTGGTCTCTGTTTGATTTGCAGTGGCATAGTGCTACGCTTGTGATCAGCAATGACATCAGCCAATTGATGTCTTGACAATTCGATTGAGGGCAAAAGCAAATGTGACAGTTATCTTTCACAAAATACCTTGAAGTTAAGTGTTTTGGGAACATTTTAAATTATGGGTTTAGTTCCGCTTTAAAAGTAACTGCTATCTACAGTTCTTAGAGATACATTTTTAGGCCTTATTAAAGTGGCAGAAGCCAGCAACTGTTACACAGAATTCCCAGTACTGAGAGTCATGCTATAACCTAAGTCCATATTTCCATTGCGCACGTTCCTGGAATGAGCTCTTTAAGACACTGGGTGCTGTAGCGACCGCCAGCTGTATACTGGAACCTGTGCGATAAGTAGATATTCACCAGCACACCAAGGATCATCAATTTCATACAAACGTTTTTTATTCAAGAAAGATCACATCACAAAATGGTGTAGTGCAATGTTTCAGAGCCACACAGGGCCCCTTCGTCAGGCATGTGGTGTTGTGGCATTTTGTTATGTGATCTTTTTTGAATAAAAAATATTTTGAAAACAGATGTTCACGCGAATAACCGATTCCCGGATGGCTCCACTCTTCTTTCTTTCTCCCCTCCCTCATTGTTCCCCTAGCTCCCCTTTTGCTTTGGTATACCCAGGTACCTCTGGATATATTGATGGGGACAGCCTCCCCCCGTAAAAGACAGATATAATTAACAATCTCTGAAAGTATATTACTCATTACATACATATGCTTCCCAATGAGCAGAGGTTTGATACTTTCGTAACATAATACATTAGTGACAATGTTTTATTACAAATACACAACATGCTGAGAGGTTAGCAGAAGGACTGTATTGTAAACTGCGAATAGTTTGGGTGTTCTGCCGGTATCTCAGCACTGGTTACTTTCCTAGATAATTAATACAAGTGATACACCTTGTGAGCTGCTATTCCTCTCTCTACAGCTGCCAGCACTCTCCACCTCCCTCCATCAGTACAATCCTAATCCACATATAACTTAAAGCTATATACAGTATCTCACAAAAGTGAGTACACCCCTATCATTGAAGAAATGACACTTTGTTACAATGTAAAGTAGAGTGTACAGCTTGTATAACAGTGTAAATTTGCTGCCCCCTCAAAATAACTCAACACACAGCCATTAATATCTAAACCGCTGGCAACAAAAGTGAGTACACCCCTAAGGGAAAATGTCCAAAGACTCCAGTGGCAATCTGGAGTTCACCAGATTGCCACTGGAGTCTTCTTCCGACTGGGAGATCTCGTGAGGTGACGAAACCGCTAGGAGGGGCTAACCTGGTCGATAGACATAGTGTGTTGAGGAGTGTTCTAACGGAGCTAGAGCTGCGAGGAAGTGTGGGACAGGTTGTCTGTCCAGGGAAGCTGCAGATCTCAAGGACAGGAGAAGGGCCAGCGCCAATCAGATTCGATGTATATATGCGTGTTTTACATTTTGACCATGTGAGTGTTTTTATTGAAGTTTTAAAATAAATGCTGTTTGAAACGGGATTACGCGATGTTGTGATAAAGTCATTTTGCATGGTACCGATCGAGCCTGAAGGGGAAATACTGGAGCTCTATTGAGGTTTATGCACAAATTTGGAGAAGTGGTGTGGAAAGTCTGGCGAGGAGGATATCTTACACCCTATTGAAAGGAGGATATAAAAAGGTGTACTAGAGACGCCCGTGAGGTGAGGGCACATCTGGTGGAGGGCACAGGGTGCTTATATGTTCACCCAGCTGAAATCTACGTTGTCACATTTTAATGGAACTGGCACAGATGGATGTCTTTGCACCTTATGTGGAAGTGAATGGCAGCTAATGAAGATCTGATATAATTGCATGGACTCATGAATGAATGGACTTTGCACTTTATAAATAGAGATTTAGTGGCATGATTGAAGACTGCACAATATTATACATTGTATTTGGATATTTGGATTTGCACTATGTATTTTTAGCACTTTAGAAGCGCTGCACTCATATATATAGCTTTATGTTATATGTGGATTAGGATTGTACTGGTTACTTCCCTGCCTCATATTTTAGTTGACATGTAGTGATAGGACTATGTGGCTGACCTAACCTGCATGTTAGAGCTTCATCAGACTTTAGTAACCCCCACAATTATGTACCTCTTTGTGCTTATTTGACATGAATGAAGTAAGTGAGGACTGTTCACTGCTCTATCATTTGCTCTTTATTGTTTTCCTAAAATGCTTAATAAAAAACATTTTGAAACAAAAAACATTTTGACTAAATTGATGATCCTTGGTGTGCTGGTGAATATATCTACTTAATGCCATAACCTAAGCCTCTCAAACTAATCTTCCCATTAGCCCTAACATTGACTCCCACATTAACCCTCCCTGTAACCCTGAAAATAACCGTCACATTATCCCTTTCTATAAATCTAAGTATAACTGCCACATTATTCCTCACTGTAATTGTAACACTTACCTCAACATTAATGCTCTTTGTAACCTAACATTCACACTGACTATTGCAGTAACCAGGGATGGATTGTACATAACATAACCCTTTGCTTGCATACATATATCTCCTGCACTGTGCTGAATAATGCTGGCCATTGGTAGTCTCCATTTTCATCCCTTTCAGAAAGAGTTTGAGCCTTGATTGGCCTTGCAAGCACCACCTGGCTTAACAAAAGTTTATTTAAAAATCAAATGAGCTCAGTGGAACATTTTCAGCCAAACAATGACTGCATCCTAACAGGTATAGTTGCTGTTTAGGTATTTAGGCAGCCATGGGTGATGTGTCTGCTAAATATAGTAGCGGGAAATGGGAATTCCTCCATCCATGCTGCTTAGCTTGGATGGGAATTGATTGAATTTCTCTTGTTCAGCCATGGAAAATCTACCAGTGTATGGCTAGGTAACCCCTCTTCTATAAAATATATCAGTGCTGGGATTCCTAGCCAAAATCTACCATTCTAGTTTACCTATGCATTCTACAGTGTGACAACATTGTATCACTTTAGACCAGGGCTATCTAATTATACTGCCAACTTTTTTTTAAGAAGAAATATTTACCAAGTATCTTCTGGTAAATAATTCTTTCCCAAGTACCCCCTAAAATGTGTATAATTATTGCCTGTACCCTCTAACGCCTATTGACTGTCAATTGCTACCTATGGTAAACTCAATAAAACCTTATACTTTCAAAATGTATATTTGTTCTTTCTGAAGAATACCTGATAGTTTTGATATAACCAATAATAAATAATCCAGTTTGTTGCCTACATGGTTTTGTATTTATTAAACATACAGACTAGTATACTGAGAAAAAGGGGAATGCCTGGAAGCTAAGAGATATACTCCACGGCTAGGGCTACACATACCGAGTGCCAAGAAACACTACATTCTTTCCTTCTTTTCATTGACTTATTACTTAGGGATCCTTACTACACTTAATGGCCAAAATATTGTGGACACCTGACTATCAAATTGATATTTGCTTGTTGGGCATCCTATTCCAAAATTATGAGCATTACAATGGAGCTGCCCACTGGTGCTCTATTTATTTGAGGGTGACGGCAGACAAACCCCCCGACCACCCCCGACCTTGGTTGATTGGGAAACAAACCCCCCCGTTGCTCTCCGGTCCGCCCATCAGCCCCACACTTACCCCATCCAGGTCGTGGGTAGCTTCAACGGCTTCCCCCTGCATCTTGTCCTCAGTGCCTGCTCCCCTGCTCCCGGCCAATACGATAATTTTTCCTCTCGGCCAATCGGTCTTAAGACCGGCTTCCTGATTGACTGGGGGGGGGAAGCAGGAAGACAATAATGAATATTAATTCACTATTGTCACACAAATGGTTGGGCTCAGGGCTCTGCACCCCGAGTCCACCCTTTTTTAAAGCCAATTAGAGCCTCAGGCTCTAATCACGTGCTTAAAATACCCATTTAAATCCATGCGTCCAGCTCCCTGCATGTAGATTAGGGGCCGAGCACATGGATTAGTGGGCGGTGCCTCTGCACCCCTAATAGAGCGGCCGCCACTGGAGCTGCCCCACCCCTTTACAAGTACAACAGCCTCCATTCTTCTGAAAAGACTTTGCACAAGAGTTTAAAGTGTGCCTTTTGGAATTTATGCCAAATCAGCCACAGGAGCTTGTGGGAGGAGGTCAGATATTTATATTGGTTGGACAAGAACATCTGGCTCAAAATTGTCATTCCAATTTATCCCAAAGGTGTACAAGTCTTTCTACTGCTTCTAATTGTAGATTCCATGGCTATGTGCTTGATTTTATGTACTTGTTAAAGTGTTACCAAGCCCAGTAATATGAAAATAGTTAATCTGCCCCCCAAAGTGTCCACATCTTATAAATGTTAATTTTACAATACAATACTTCCACTATATACCTTCTTGGCTGATCTGTATACCATGGTCACATGATAAACTGCAAGGTCTGCCCGAGTGCTGAGTATTCAGGTAGGAGGAGATTTCCACTACAGGAGGGGGAGGACCTGTCCATACAGGATCAAGGAGCCTTTTATACACAATGCAGAGGATTAACCCCTTAAGTTCCACAGTGAGTATACCAAGCATGCTATTCTGCATATGCAGACAGATTTTACTGTTGTTGGTTTAGTAACACTTTAGCAATGGGTGTATTTGAAACACTCAGGGCAATTAAAAATGGCTCCAATACCAATTTCTGGTGGTAGTCCCTTTAAGAACTACCAGAGCCTAATTCAGGCAAGCATTTGCACCAGTGTTGGCAACATTACTGATATGTGTGGCAAGTTCAGGTAGTTCTTACTGCTGACACTTTAAGAATCTATCGCTATGGCAGCATTGAATTCTTAAATAATAACTATCAGTTCTCCATTTAGGAAACTGGCGGTAATTAAGACCAACACTGAGCTAGCATACTGAGGTATGCCAGTACTCAGAGTGGGCCATGCCTATGCTGGGAACTTGTTGCACATGTGACATAGCACTTTGCCCCCACCTAATTTATCTGGGGGAAGCTAAATGTAAAAAAATAAAAAAAACAAGAGCTGGGGATACAGTTGATGTAATTTCTCAAATATGTCAAATCACTGGGTGGGTGGACCTGATGGGGAACTGAGAGACTAGATTCCCCATTAGCCCTGCTCCGTTTTTGAATGATGTGCACAGCAGTGGGCTGATTCGAAAGCTGCTATTGGACTGAATAGCCATGCGCTGTCAATAAAAAGTGAAGTGGGCCTCATAAGGAACTAACCTCTCAATTCTCCATCAGGCCCGGGCCACGCCTAGCATGAAAAATCCTCGGCCATACATCTGTCAGTGCCACGGCTGCAGTGACTGGGGAAGGAGGGTGGGAGTGTACAGTGTGGACATTTCTTTCACTATGAAGACATGGACAAATTCCCCAGACTGTATTCAAAAATTTGAAGGTATGTCCACATAGTTATTGTTATATGGTCTATGTGCAGACCCAAGGGACCATGAATGGCAGTTCCTGGGTATAAAACACTGGAATATTTGAGAAGAAAAATTCAAGAATTTTTAACCATGCATTCTGCAGGTAGTACAGTGAGCTGGTGGCACAACATGTACAATTTATTTATAGTTTGGAATACTTGCCAAAGTGATTTTCTTCAGTATGAAGGGAGCATTAACTTGACAAGATTCAGTCTGAAGTTTTGCCTCTCCCTGATTTTTCTGCCCTTTTTAGTGAGCAAAGAAAATGAATACAATTTTTCTGTGTATCTTTTTATTCCTTGTGATCCTCCGCGTTTGCTATTAAGGGATTCAGGAGATGTCTTCTTGATTTTTCTTACTTACACAATGCTGTTTGTGAATAAACATATGGTAGAGGAATTTATCTTTCAGTATGTTTGGCACCATGCATCGCTGTATACAATTTTCTTAAAGCAGAAGTCCAGGCATAAGCAAATGAAGTTTTTCATTCAAATACTTTATTGATTACAAGAATTAAGAGTACAGAAAATACATGTCACTTTAGAGACAAATGGCTTACAAAGTAGTGTACAACCAATCAAATAGAAAAACAGCTTAAAGGGTAAATATAACATGAAATAATGGCTAGGTATTCATGGCTGAAATACTGTTGTTAAAGTGAAGTAGAAGTTATTTCTGACATTGGATTAAAATCAGAAGTAACAGGAGGTATGCTTTATGCAACCATATGGAGGTAGAGAAGTCTACCAATAGTGTTGGGAAGATGTTTCCTGTAAAGGTAGTTAAGCAGGTTAAGACCATAAAGTTAGGCAGCTATGGTGTAGGGTCCTGCTAGGATAATTAGGTCAAGCAAACCATATGTGGGGACTATGGTTGCAGATGAGCTGAAAATGACATGAAAATGACAGTGGGAAATGTAAGTGTGAAATAAAAGTAGAAGGAAGTGGGGGAACCAAGATTGAGAAAAAGAGGAGAGAAGAAAAGAAGGGGGGGGGGAGGGGAAAGGCCCCTCAGAGGAGGGCAAGGGGAGGGAAAGAAGGAGCAAGAGGTGTCCCCAGGAGGAGACTGGAATTTCCAGGAGGTGTTGTCAGGTGTATAATGTGAGTATGTATCATATAGTTTAAGGGAGTAACAGTGTAATATTGAAGTTAGAAAGCAAAAAATGTGTCACCCATAGGTCCCAGAGTTTCTCATATTTGGCCACTTTGTCTAAGAGTACGGCTTCACTTTTGGCATGGATCATAGCTTGTGTGACCCTATTACGAACTGCAGGAACACAATGGGAAGGTGTTTTTAAGGCTCTCGTTATCATCTATTTAGCTGCAGTTGTGACCTGGAGCAGCAGTTTGAATTACTGATAACTTATGTCCTGTGGTTTCTTATTCAAAACTGTGTAATGGGAGAATCAAAAAGTCTAGCAAAAATGTCAAAAACATCTGACCAAAAGGTCTGTCATTCCAAAAGGTCTAGGCATTACCACCAAATATGAAAGTGGGTGCTTATATTATTGCAACCGCAAAAGCATGGGGGGGGGGGGTAGCGTGACAAACATTTGGAGAGCCTGGCAGGGACCAGATATCAAGCAAATACTGTTTAAATACAAACCTCATGTGCCTTCTTACATGGAGCTTTCTTTCCTTTGTGTGTTTCTCCCAGATGTGTGCAGTAATACAGCATGAAACTTTGCCTTTGTTTAGGGACTTCTTGTAATAAAGACCAGTTACTGCTGCTCTCTCTCCATGTGCAGGGTGACTGGTCTTGTATCTGCCATCTGTTGTCTATAGTGGGTGAACCCCCTGGGACCTTCTGAAAACTCTGCTCTCTGCACAGGGATGATGTCACCACTACATTTACAAGGAAATATCTGGGTTTTGGTGCGCACAACATTCATTTATATCCTTCGTAGCTACTAAAACATATATTTAAAAGAAAATGTTTGTTCCCAAAGTTTAGCTTTGAGTAAATAATGTTTTGTGACTCTTTTCTTACCTAATGTAATGCGTGAACACGCATCTCAGCAACACATGTTAATGTATGTTTGCAATTGCATGTCAGCACACATATATTTTGAAATCTATGTAACAAGTAAATGTTAATGCATGTCTATTAACACATGTCAGCACATATACATATATTGTGAAATCTATGTAACGTAACATATATTAAAGCATGCAAGGGTACTGTAACGCATAGAAATGCAGGAATTAATATAATTAGTTGAAGTTAATTGTTATAATTAGTGTTGAGCGAACCCGGACTGTAACGTTCGGGTCCGTACCGAACTTTCGGGTGTCCGTGGCACGGACCCGGACCCGGACATTTCAAAAATCGCTCGGGTTCGAATGTATCTAAAGTGTTATATACATATACACGACTGTACACAATTATCTGTACGTAATTGTAAATGAACAATGTATCTAAAGTTTTATATACACACGACTGTACGTTAACGTTTGTATGTAATTGTACACAACGACTCTACGCACAAGTGCGTAATGTAATCCATTCTTTTCTCAGTGTTTTGTAATAAATGAGTTTCGATTTGAAACCCTTGTTTGTAAAAGAAAATTTATATACAAAATCATCGATGCTTCCTATATTTACTTACAACACGCGTGGTTTTGGGT
>BLSH010539147.1:1415497-1425733 GCA_018402905.1 Glandirana rugosa
GACTGGTTTTTTACAATGACGTGTACGTGCTACACAATGTGTTACGCGAGGTACCGCGCTACGCAAGGTGTGTGAAATACTAGCCTACCCATCGTCATAAGACTATCTTGTGGGTCGACTTCGCTTACACGAATTGATGTTGGGTATGTCTGTAGAATGATGTGGATCGATGCAGAACTTAAAGTCTCATTAAAATCGTTATTTCACTCGCATATATTTATTTATATTTACGTAGTTTATCATACAACTATTTCGACTCTTTGGTTTTCACTTTTATTTTATTTTATTTTATTTTATTTTCTCTCCCCCCCTCACTTGGACACAGACTTATGTATTTAGACACAGGTTCACTCCCCCCCTCTCTTTTATTTTATTTTATTTTATTTTATTTTCACTTTTGGTTTCTCAGCTTTATCAACATACTATTTGATGCATTTATATTTATTTATATACGCTCACTTTATTGCTAAAATTACTCTGAAATTCAAGACGTAGCTAGGTGTAGTAAGATGTCTGTATGGGTTGTAGTTAAGCACATTCGCTTCAGCTGGGTGTTCTATCAGAATACTGCTACCCATCCGATCATAAAGTGTGTGGAACGCATCGCGCCATGGAGCGCATTGTGTAACACATCGTGCATGTGCAGTAACATTTTTTGGTCAGAACGTCACTTCCGCTGCACAATCTGATGGGTAGCAGGAATCTGCCAGGAGGGGGTGGAAGTACTCCACTAGAACTGGAGGTATCAAATTAAGCATCAGAGCATTTGCACACGTACAAGTACTCGTGTAAATTCTAAATATTGGCACCGATACTAGTATTAATTAATTTCATGGGGCAGGTGACTCAAGTCTAGTGCACACGATAAGAAAATCAAACAAAAAATAGCTCTCTCGGAGCGGTTGTCTGATAATCTGATAATTAGTACACAGTTTTACACAGTACACAGTTTTTGAGTGCCGACGGAAGTCATGACAGTTCATGCGAGATTATCCAAAGAAACAAGCGCAAAAAAATGTTCTCATGCGATAACAGAACAAATGATTTTAGTGTAATTAGTATTTGTACGAAAAAAATTGTGTGACCAAGACCACGCATGCTTGGAAATGAAAGAATACATTATAATACAATACATTTCATCACTACCGAAGTTGTATTCTGACGTACAAGAATTTTCGTAACTTTAGTAAACTTTAGTTGAAATTACTTTTTATTTTGGGAATGCACATTATGTTATATGCTAAATAGCTTGTCACACTTTATATTTTGTGATTCATGAGGTTTTCACTTTTTAGCATTTCATTTTTCACGTAATTGTCACAATACATTTATGTGTTTTGAGATCGCAACACTGTTTTTAATTTTTTTTCATATTTGTATTTATAACTAAAATGTACAACTTTAAACACATTTTCTAAAAACTCAATACAAATGCGCTTAGTGGGCAAAGGAAGCAAGGCCGCTGAACTACGGAAAAATGGTAGAGATACACTTCCTGCATAAACATGTGTAATCACAGCGGGGTCGATTTACTAAAACCGGAGAGTGAAAAATCATGTGCAGGTTTTTTTGTCAAAGCTTAATTTCTCCAGTTTTAGTAAATGAACCCCAGTGTGTTTGTCTACAAGCAAATGGCTACCAGACTCCGGCAAGATGGCTGCCTTTTAACAGCTCCATTCAATTAAATTTAATCTAATTGAGATGTGTATTTAAATATGGGAGTTGTTGCAATCAGCACTCTTTGACCCCTGAGGATGCGCTAGAGCGCATAGTGTGTTGGGTGGAGTTTAGAGTGCTGATGTCACGCCGCAACATGAACTCTTGGTTTTGTTTGTTTTTAACCTATGTTTTGTATTGTATGCAGTGATTTTAAATACATATTACACTATGGAAGTTATGTCTGGCTCAGTTTGTTGGGCATCTACCGCATGCGGTAGGTTCACATCTTTTACATGCACCTCAGGCGTTTCTGTTCTCTGTGTGCAGAGGTGTAAACAGTGTTGCTATAGCAGCAAATTGCCATGTAATTGTATTTTTAGTCAGTTCCCCGCACCCACCTATCCTATTGCTACCTATGGGGGGGGGGGGGGGTGTGAGCTTATAGATGACTAAGTGCCATCATCCCTAATGCTGAAGACATAGGAAATTACCCTCTGGGGTGGGATTTTGGAGGCACAAAAATGGTCACGTGTTTATAACAACATATGTAATTTTATTGTTCACAGTTTATAAAAATAGTCCATATGACATAAAACAGTTAAGACACATACAGTATCTCACAAAAGTGAGTACACCCCTTACATTTTTGTAAATATTTTATTCTATCTTTTCATGTGACAACACTGAAGAAATTACACTTTGCTACAATGTAAAGTAGTGAGTGTACAGCTTGCATAACAGTGTAAATTTGCTGTCCCCTCAAAATAACTCAACACACAGCCATTAATGTCTAAACCGCTGGCAACAAAAGTGAGTACACCCCTAAATGGAAATGTCCAAATTGGGCTCAACTAGCCATTTTCCCTCCTCTGTGTCATGTGACTCATTAGTGTTACAAGGTCTCAGGTGTGAATGGGGAGCAGGTGTGTTAAATTTGGTGCTATCGCTCTCACTCTCTCATACTGGTCACTGGAAGTTCAACATGGCCCCTCATCGTAAAGAACTCTCTGAGGGTCTTAAAAAAAGAATTGTTGCTCTACATAAAGATGACCTAGGCTATAAGAAGATTGCCAAGACCCTGAAACTGAGTTGCAGCACGGTGGCCAAGACAATACAGCAGTTTAACAGGACAGGTTCCACTAAGAACAGGACTCGCCATGGTTGACCAAATAAGTTGAGTGCACAAGCTCAGCATCATATCCAGAGGTTGTCTTTGGGAAATAGATGTATTGAGTGCTGCCAGCATTGCTGTAGAGGTTGAAGGGGTAGGGGGTCAGCCTGTCAATGCTCAGACCTCAGACGTCGCACACTGCATCAAATTGTTCTACATGGCTGTCATCCCAGAAGGAAGCCTGTTCTAAAGATGTTGCGCAAGAAAGCCTGCGAACAGTTTGCAGAAGACAAGCAGACTAAGGACATGGATTACTGGAACCATGCCCTGTGGTCTTATGAGACCAAGATGAACTTATTTGGTTCAGGTGGTGTCAAGCGTGTGTGGCAGTAACCAGGTGAGGAGAACAAAGACAAGTGTGCCTACAGTCAAGCATGTTGGTGGGAGTGTCATGGTCTAGGGCTACATGAGTGCTGCTGACACTGGGAAGCTACAATTCATTGAGGGAACCATGATTGCCAACATGTACTGTTACATACTGAAGCAGAGCATGATCTCCTCCCTTCGGAGACTGGGCCGCAGGGCAGTGTTCCAACATGATAATGACCCCAAACACACCTCCAAGACGACCACTGCCTTGCTAAAGAAGCTGATGGTAGAGGTGATGGACTGGCCAAGCATGTCTTCAGACCTAAACCCTATTGAGCATCTGTGGGGCATCCTCAAACATTAGGTGGAGGAGCGCAAGGTCTCTAACATCCACCAGCTCTATGATGTCATCATGGAGAAGTGGAAGAGGACTCCAGTGGCAACATGTGAAGCTCTGGTGAACTCCATGCCCATGAGGGTTAAGGCAGTGCTGGAAAATAATGGTGGCCACACAAAATATTGACACTTTGGGCCCAATTGGACATTTTCACTAAGGGGTGTACTCACTTTTTTTGCCAGAGATTTAGACATGAATGGCTGTGTGTTGAGTTATTTTGAGGGGACAGCAAGTGTCATTTCTTCAGTGTTGTCACATGAAAATATATAATAAAATATTTACAAAAATGTGAGGGGCGTACTCACTTTTGTGAGATACTGTAGATGTAGCAACCAGATAATTTTCAGCATGTTTGATGATAATAGCACCTAATGCATTTCGGAGAAACCGTCATCAGAGGTGCCGAGTATAGATAAAGCATCAAATTCCTAATGCTATGGAAGTGTCAAAAAAAATTAAAAAATGGTTTGCTAGCAGCCTTTAGACTGCAAGACGGACCAAAAAAGAGGGTCCCCAATGCCAAAAAAATCCCCACACAGAAATAGCCGGCAAGCCAAAGCATGCAAACTCACACAAGGGATCCGGATGGTACTGTCCACACAAGGCAAGACAGGCCCAGTTATCTTATAATTTCACTTAGCACGTGGCTCTGACATAGATTGCATTCTCAGGGAAATGGCATTGGGGGTGTGATGCACAGCAAGCGGTATACTGTTGATCTCTAAGCAATGTAACTACAGCCAAGTATAAAAGCTTATGGGACAAGCCTTCACGTGCTAACAGCAGGAGACATAAATAGAGTAGGCACTAGGGCCGAGAGGTCAAGGCTGATAGAATGAGCATCCAGTAAACTGATGTCTAAGCCGCCGCCATGCACAGAATGTACTTGTGGGAGCTTGTGTGCTTTGGCTTCCCGGTTATTTCTGTGTGTGGGGGGTTTTGGCATTGGGAATCCTCTTTTTTTTGATCCGTCTTGCTGTCTAAACGCTGCTAGCAAACCGTTTTTAATTATTTTAGACACTTCCGTAGCATTACGAAATATAATTTGATGCTTTATCTGTACTCAACACCTCTGATGAGGGGTTTTCAAAATGCATTAGGTACTATTATCCTCAATCATGCTGAATAATATCTGGTTGCTACCTCTATGTGTCTTAACTTTTTTATGTCATATGGACTATTTTTATGAACTGTGAACAATAAAATTATATATGTTTTTATAAACACATGACCATTTTTTGGCCTCCAAAATCCCACCCCAGAGGGTAATTTCCTATGTATCCTATTGTTACCAGCCCACAAAGGAGCACTAGAATAAAGAACATTCACCCATATTGTAGCCTTCACACCAACCCCCTCAGAGTGGGACAAGAGTACAAGTCAGAAAGTAATATTATCCCATTTTAATAGTGCCTTTGTGTTGTAATATTGGCTGTTGGGGATGATAATATTGGGATGGGGGGAGTGTTATAATTTTTGTAGTTATAGTATAATACTGGCTTGCTTACTGAGTGTTATAATGCTGCTGGAATATTATAATATTGGCTATCAGATATGATGTTATAATGCTTTCTGGGGATTGTACAGTATATTAAATGGTGTTTAGAGGCTATAGTATAATGCATTGCATGCTTCAAGTGACAGGTGAAAAATTTATTCCCAACTATCCTCTACTAGACCAATGGTGGGTGAAACTTTAGTATCTTCACAACAACTTCCATTATACCACCATCCACAGCAAAGGATGGGGCAATATTGTAGGAGGTGGCAATCTGTTTTTAATGCAGCATAACAACAGCCACAAAGGCAACAAGGATTAATTACCATACATTGCAACAGTGAAAAACATTATTACCTAAATTCATGTTAAATCAGAATGCAAAAAAGGAGAAATAAAGGTTTTACACAAAATATGACCTTAATACACGTTGACCTTTTGAATACACAAAAGCCTTTTAGAATTGCAAATTACCTTAAAGTAAAAACTGTACAACAGGCGATCAAATTTAATATAATGCAAACCCTTCAGCAGAGGACCAGCTTTCATGGCCGATTTATTGCATAATGTAAGGGGCTATCCAGGCAATGTTCTCAGTGCATAGAAACCTGCAGTTCTGCGTTTGCTTCTTTCAGTCATGCTCCAACAGAGCAGGAGGGCAAGGGTGAAGAAGCAGACTTGGGCACAGCTTTAGACATTGCTTTTTAGCAGCATGAAATAGAACAGCAGTCCACCACTCTATGAAAGGAATCAAAATCTGAAAACACCACAGCTGTTTTGAAAATGTGCCAACACTAGAGGCAGATGGCAAGAAAATAATATCCCGTGATACCCCTTTTTATGCAAATTTTTTTGTTTATATTTCATGTTCATATTATACTGGTGTTTGTATACAGAATTGGGTTTATACTTCCTGCTACTGGGCCAACTGTCTTGTTCCCCCTACCTCAATTAGCTAGCTGGTATTAGTATCACACTGATAAAATCATTCATCATAGCTACATGAAGCATGTCCAGGCTGGTTAAGGAAAGGCTGCCATTTTTCCTATTGAATATCAATATACCTGAGACTACTGGCTTGAAGATCTTGTAGGACCAACTGACCCATATTTAACTGTTGTTCATACTTTGTTTCAGTTCTGCCTTCAAAGTACTTTTATATATTTGCTGCTAACACCAAGATCTGCACCTAAAAACCTGAATACTGCTCTGATGGCAGTTTAGTTCTAGGTGTACAGATGCAGTGCACTGCTTTCCCCAGGCGACATTCTGGAATCTTTTATTTTACACAGGCATGGCCAGTAAAATGATATGTGTGTGCCACCCTAGCCAAGGGCATATACAGTATGTTCCTGCAAAGTATTATTGGAATCTTTGAAGCTCGGCTCAGACTATGAAACGCATGTGGATCGCACAGGAATCACACTGCATTCCTGTTTAATTCACATGAGATCCAGAGAGGTGCGATTTGAGCACATTCATTTTGAATGGGATCAAATCACGCCACCTCGCTCCAAAGATGTGCATGGAGCAATTTTGGAACCGCACTGCAACCAGGTTGTGTGGTCATTTTGTACCATGCAATCCAGTGCCAGCAAATGCACTGCATTTACCATCTGCATTTGTGGTTTGTTAACCACTTGCCGGCCAGCCACCATTGTTTGATCGGTTCTCCTGCACGAATCGCTGTAGCTGTACGGTAGTCTGTGCACGAGATATTGTGGGTACACGCGTGCATGCCTGCTGCTAGCTGTGGGAGCGTGCTCATGGTCCCGCGGACAAGGCGGGTCCCCGTTCTGACAGGGGACATGACAGTGATCTACTATTCCCAGTAATCGGAAATAGTGAGCTCTGTTGTGTCCCTGCCAGCCTATCCCCCCTACAGTTAGAACACACTGAGGGAACACGCTTAACTCATTGATCGCCCCCTATAGTTAACCCCTTCACTGCCAGTGTCATTTTTACATTGATCACTGCATTTTTATAGCACTGATCAATGTAATAATGTCCACAAAGGGTAGGCGCACAACCTAGTTACCTCATATCCAACCGATGATGGCAGTGCAGTCAGAAGATAATGAATACATAAATGGCAAATGGCAATGTAAATAGAAAAAAAGGAACAATCAGACCATGCAGTCCTTTAGCAGAGTCTTAGACGGTCTTAACACAAGGGCAGCCCAATATCTAAACTGGAGCCACATTCAACAAAGCTGTAGGAAAAACAAGGAGAAAGGTGCCTCTGAGTGTAGACTGTAAATAGGTTTATTCAAGATAAAAACAAATGGCAACTCACTAATCGGAAAGGAAAAGCAGGCACATCGATCAATATATGTGTCAGTGGTGATAAACGTTCATCCCTGCCGGTAACTGTGTGGAGGCTGCGGCTTCCTGTGGTGAAGAGAACAGCCGTACTGTCTATGGAAGCCAAAACGAGGCCTGGGAAGCAATCCTCAATGTCGGGAGGGGGTGACGTCACCGAATGCGATGCGTTTACTGGGCATGCGTGCTATGAGTGGTATGATAGCCGCGCCCCTTCTTCAGGCATGACAACATCATGACAACCTACAAGAAATCGATTCTCCGCCACTTGACTAAAGCCACCAAAACGTGTGTCACGCTGCGTTGGAGGGACCCAAGTCCTCCCTCCATCTCCATGTGGCTCAATAAGGTCAGAGGGTGAACTCTCTGGAAGATCTAGTACTCACCGCCCAAAACAAAAGAGAACGTTATTCCAAGATATGGGCATACTGGAACATGTACATATATTCGGACGAGGGGAAGTCTCTCCTGGAAAGCTGTTGTGGAGAATGAGTCTTCTGGCTTTTGGCACTCCTTTCTTGCATTCACTCATCACATCTCCCTGGCTTCCCCCCATCTCCCCCCTTTTTCTTTTTTTTTTCCCCTTCCCTTCACCCCTCCCCTAATTCTACTTGCTTTCTCTCCCCTTTCTTTTTCCTTTACTCCACAATGTACCATTAATGTTTCTGTTCTAAAGCAAACGGGAAATGGTTAAGGACGACTTTACATAACTTCTTGTTCTATTTCAATGTATGATGGATAAAGGAAAGTAGCTGATGATTTGTAGTGAGGGACTGGGAGGAACACTTCTGGTTGATTCCTCCATGTGCCTCGTCCATTGCTCAAGTCATTGGACCACTGGAAACACAAATTTATGTTTGATGCTCTTAATTATGTTCATATGTTATGTTTGTACTGATATGTCTTTGCCCGATCCAGGCGTTAATAAAATTATATTTAAAAAAAAAATAAAAATCGCAGATTGCTGCCATTACCAGTAAAAACAATTAAAAAAAAATAAGTCTCTAAATCTATCCCATAGTTTGTAAACGCGATAACTTTTGTGCAAACCAATCAATATACACCTATTGCGATTTTTTTTACCAAAAATAGAATATATATCAGCCTAAATTGATGAATGAATTTGTTATTTTATATTTTTTTTGGATATGTATTGTACCAAAAAGTAAAAAAAAAAATATTTTTTTCAAAATTGTCACTCTTTTTTTGTTTATAGCACAAAAAAATAAAAAAAAGCAGAGGTGATCAAATACCATCAAAAGAAAGCTCTATTTGTGGGGAAAAAAAACATATACATTTTGTATTGGTAGAGGCAGGGTCAGGCAGTGTGCAAATTCTTCCGGGGCTGAAGTGGTTAAGATTGCACTAACACCTGCTGCAGATTGCAAGGGCAGTGCAATCTGAATGTGGTGCAGAAAACACACATGGATTGGAGTGTTTCCCACACCGCATTAGTGTGAACCAACCTTGCCTTAAGGGTAGAAATACAATATATTCATGATTTGTGAAATCATAGACCATTTGCTGTTATTAGGTATATTACATTCTACATGCATTGATGCTATAGACAAATGTCCTGTATAGAGTTGAGCGAACCCGAACTGTAACGTTCAGGTCCGTACCGAACTTTCGGGTGTCTGTGTTCCGAACCCGAACGTTTGAAAAAAAGTCTGGGTTCTGGGTTCTGATATTTTATCACGCATGTTGAATAGCTGCAGGGCAGCCAATCAACAAGTGTTTCACTGTTTTTCCTTAGAAGCCATCACAGCCATGCCTACTAATGGCATGGCTGTGATTGGCCAGTGCATCATGTGACCCAGCCTCTATATGAGGCTGGAGTCACAGTGCTGCATATCACATGCTCACAGGTTAGTGTAGGGAGAGGATGCTGCCGGCACTGTGAGGGACAGATTGTGAGGGACAGATTGCAGATCTAATAACTACAGGGTGGGCCATTTATATGGATACACCTTAATAAAATGGGAATGGTTGGTGATATTAACTTCCTGTTTGTGGCACATTAGTATATGTGAGGGGGGAAACTTTTCAAGATGGGTGGTGACCATGGTGGCCATTTTGAAGTCGGCCATTTTGAATCCAACTTTTGTTTTTTCAATAGGAAGAGGGTCATGTGACACATCAAACTTTCACAGGTTAGTGACATCCCAATATTCCTCACATTATAGGAGGCAATTTCAATTGCCACATGTCTCCCTTGGAAGACAAAGCTTGCTGTCCTCTGCCATCGACAGCCTGTACCTCACCGACATTTGGAGGCTCCAACACCCTGTAGAAAGAGAGTTCACCTTCTTCTCCCACCCTCACAATTCCCTGACAAGGATAGACTATTTTTTCTGCACAGTCCCTAAGATCACTTAATCCGAGATCCATGAAATGGCCATCTCCGACCACACCCCCGTCTCAATCGACGTATCCCCTCCTTTCTACAAAGCAATAAGGACTTCAAGCGGTTCCTCGAATCAGAGTGGGATGCTTATGTCTCCCACAACCACTCACATGCAGATAACCCTACCCTATTTTGGGAGGCCGGTAAGGCCTTCCTTAGAGGTAGAATACTATTGTACCCTGCTGCCTACAAAAGACGGGCTCTGTCCAATTGCAAAGTGGCGAGTTATAAACTCAGGTCATCCCAACAGGCCCTGTTTAAGTCGAACACCCCGAAAACAATGAGGCCTGGCTCACGGCCAAACATTCCTTTGACTCCTGGGCTGACACTCTGGAACGCATAAAAAGATCCCATTTAGATGTCCAACTCCACAAATTTGGCAATAAAGCTGGGAAACTCCTGGCAAGACTCTGCAGAGGGCCACACAAACGCATCCAAATCACCTCCCTCCGCGACCCGTCGGGAACTTTAAA
>BLSH010539147.1:1442815-1453946 GCA_018402905.1 Glandirana rugosa
CAGTAATCAGTGGACATTTAAATTTCTGATCGCTGAATAAATGTCATTGGTCCCAAAAAAGTGTCAAAAATGTCCGACATGTCCGCCCCAATATCGCAGTCCCGATAAAAAACGCAGATCGCCGCCATTACTAGTAAAAAAAAATAATAATAAAAACGCCATAAATCAATTCCCATAGCTTGTAGACGCGATAACTTTTGCGCAAACCAATCAATAAACGCAGATTGCAATTTTTTTACCAAAAATATGTAGAAGAATATAAATCGGCCAAACCCAATGAATAATTTTTTTTTAATATTTTATTTTTGGATATTTATTAGAGCAAAAAGTAAAAAATATTGTTCTTTTTTCAAAATTGTGAGGTGATCAAATACCGCCAAAAGAAAGCTCTATTTTTGGGGAAAAAAGGACATCAATTTTATTTGGGTACAACGCCGCACGACCGCGCAATTGTCATTCAAAATGCAACAGCGCTGAAACCTGAAAATTGGTCTGGGCAGGAGGGGGGTTTAAGTGCCCAGTAAGGAAGTGGTTAAAGATAACACAGATGTGAGTGGGTGGAGTTTGGAGTACAGAATTAACACAGTTCAATGTGAAAAAAAAGGAGGCACAAGGGGAGTAGGGTGGAAACAGAGTGGAAGGAAACCTACAACAAACTTATAAAGCAGACACGTTGAAGTCACACCATACACCGCACACCATAATCCCCCCTCCACCAAATGATTTGGACCAGTGCACAAAGCACAGTCCATAAAGACATGGTTGAGCGAGTTTGGGGTGAAGGAACTTGACTGGCCTGCACAGAGTCCTGACCTCCACCCGATAGAACACCTTTGGAAAGAATTAGAGCAGAGACTGCGAGCCAGGCATTCACTATCACGTCAGTGCGCTTCTGGAAGAATAGTTAAACATTCCCATAGACACACTCCTAAACCTTGTGGACAGCCTTCCCAAAAGAGCTGAAACTGTTATAGCTGCAAAGGGTGGGTCGACTCAATATTGAACCCTACGGACATAAGCCTCGTACACACGGGACGACGATCGTACGTACGATCGTCGCAAATCGTATGTCGGCTGTTGTATGTAGCATACCGACTGCACTACACGATCGTACGAGCACAGAAAGAACGTTCAGGTGCATGTAATTAGCATCCGGCCTTTCCTGACTTTGGGCATGCGTGTTTTGCACAATACAACTTGTTGTACCAACTGCTCTGTACACACGATACAACGGTCGTATGAGCGCTTGTTGGTACAACCAAGTTTTACAGTCTGCTCATACAACTCCCTTGTACGACCGTCGTATGTTCGACTGTTCTAATCGTGCATACGAACGATCGATATCGCATACAACGGTCGTTAGTATGACCTGTTGTCGTCGTCCCGCGTGTACGAGGTGTGTGTGTATATATATATATATATATATATATATATATACACACAGTAGCTCACAAAAGTGAGTACACCCCTCACATTTTGTAAATATTTTATTATATCTTTTCATGTGACAACACTGAAGAAATGACACTTTGCCACAATGTAAAGTAGTGAGGGTACAGCTTGTATAACAGTGTAAATTTGATGTCCCCTCAAAATAACTCAACGCACAGCCATTCATTTCTAAACCACTGGCAAGAAAAATTAGTACACCCCTAAGTGAAAATGTCCTTACTTTTGTTGCCAGTGATTTAGACATGATGCCCTAGCGCAAGGTCTCTAACATCCACCAGCTCCGTGATGTCGTCATGGAGGAGTGGAAGAGGACTCCAGTGACAACCTGTGAAGCTCTGGTGAACTCCATGCCCAAGAGGGTTAAGGCAGTGCTGGAAAATAATGGTGGCCACACAAAATATTGACACTTTAGGCCCAGTTTGGACATTTTCACTTAGGGGTGTTGTCATTTTTGTTGCCAGTGGTTTAGACATTAACCACTTGCCGACCGTCAACCACAGGTTGACTGCGACAAGATGGCTCTCCTGGGCAAACCGCCGTCATTTGACGGCAGCTGCCAGATTGCGCACTGTGGGCACGCTTGGACACTCACTGTGTCCGGGGAGGGCCAGGGAGCGGGTGCGGCGGACTCGATCTCTGCCGGCTACCCGCGATGCCCCCCCAGGAGGGAAAGAACGGAGGTCCGTGTAAGTAAACACGGACCTCCGTTCTGTTAGAGGGGGAAGGGAGTGATCACAGCCTTCCTCTACATGGAAGCTGTGATCACTCCCCTCCCCCTGCCAGTCAAACACTAAGACAGTTAGAACACGCCCAGGGAACACAGTTAACCCTTAGAGCGCCCCCTGCATGTTAACCCCTTCACTGCCAATGGCATTTACACAGTAATCAGTGCATTTTTATAGCACTGATCGCTGTATAAATGCCAATGGTCCCAAAAAAGTGTCAAAATGTTCCAACATACCCGTTGCAATATCGCAGTACCGCTAAAAATCGCAGATTGCCGCCATTACTAGTAAAAAATTAAAAAAAAATAAAAACCCCTGAAATGAATTCTCATCATCCGTAAACGCGCAAACCAATCAATAAACACCGATTGCGATTTTTTTTTATCACAAATATGAGGAAGAATATAAATCGGCCAAAACCGATGAAAAAAAATTTTTTTTATATTTTTTTTTGAATTTGTATTTTAGCAAAAAGTAAGAAATTTGTTTGTTTTTTTTTTTGCAAAATTGTCGCTCTTCTTTTGTTTATAGCGGCGATCAGAAATGATGCAGAGGGGATCAAATACCACCAAAAGAAAGCTCTATTTGTGGGACAAAAAGGACACAAATTTTGTTTGGGTACAACATCGCACGACCGCGCAATTGTCAGTTAAAGCGACGCAGTGCCGAATCGCAAAAAGTGCTCTGGTCATGAAGGGGGCAAATCCTGAAGTGGTTAATGGCTGTGTGTTGAATTATTTTGGGTGAACAGCAAATTTACACTGTTATACAAGCTGTACACTCACTACTTTATATTGTAGCAAAGTGTCATTTCTTCAGTGTTGTCACATGAAAAGATAGAATAAAATATTTACAAAAATGTGAGGGGTGTACTCACTTTTGTGAGATACTGTATAAATATATACAGTATATATATATATATATATATATATATATATATATATATATATATAATATACTGCTCAAATAATTAAAGGAACACTTTTTAATCAGAGTATAGCATCAAGCCAATTAAACTCCTGGGATATTGATCTGGTCAGTTAAGTAGCAGAGGGGATTGTTAATCAGTTTCAGCTGCTTTGGTGTTAATGAAATTAACAACAGGTGCACTAAATTGGCAACAATGAGACAACCACTAAAACAGGAATGGTTTTACATGTGGAGGCCACTGACATTTTTTTTTCCCCTACTCATCTTTTCTGACTCAAAAAGCAATATTACAGTGCTTACAGTCCAAAATATGGGTGTATGTATAACAATGACAAACAGAAAACCCATGAAAAAAGTATTTAAAAAAAAATCACATATAAAGTGCTCAGTGCTGCAAATTCCATAGACAAAGTGCTGAAGTGATTCAAGTAAACATGCCGGTCAGTGTGCCACACTCCCCTCTCGTATCCCCACTCACCAAAAAAATGGACCCTCAGCTTTAGAATTTGGGGTCAAACACGCATGTGTCTTGGAAATACCAGGCCTCTTTGGTGTCCTTTAGGGCAGCTGGAATATCCATCAGGCTCAATTAAACAAAAAGGTACTCATAGTAAAGTACAGTAAGAAAGATTTGTGTGCATAAATAAAAATAATCCAGTTACAAAATCTATGAATAAAACAGGCAATGGAACAATAATGAGGCTCTTCTTCTTCTTGTGACTCGGCGTGCGTTCCACAGAAGGCAGAAGTGACATCCTTGGTTGCAAACCTGGAAATTACGTAAACGCATTTCCCCCCACACACACACACACACGGCATCATCAAGGACATAATTTCCAATTTCACAATGTTCTAATTCATACACATCCTTGTTTCAGCCAACAGGCTTACATAGCTTCTTATAGGTGGACTGACTGAAATGAGAGGTGTCTGCCCTCGCTTATAAAGTAGAACATTGTGAAACCGGAAATCCTGTCCTTGATGACGTCCTGTGGGAGGGGCAAAATACGTAATTTCTGGCTTTGCAACCAAAGACGCACGACGAGGTGCTGCGAACCTGGAAAGCCCCGTTATTGTTCCAGTGCCTGTTTTATTCAGAGATTTTGTAAGTGGATTTTTTTTTACTGCTCAAATACATCTTTCTTACTGTACTTCACTATGAGTGCCTTTTTCTTTTATTGAGCCTGGTGGATATTCCAGCTGTCCTAAAGAGTAGCATTGTGGAGAACTTAAAAAGGATGCTAAAGAGGCCTGGTATTCCCAACACCAGACACATGCGTGTTTGACCCCCAGACTGAAAAGCTGAGGGTCCATTTTCTCTGGTGAGTGGGGATACGAGAGGGGAATGTGGCACACTGCACGGCATGTTTACTTGAAGCACTTCAGCACTTTGTCTATGGAGTTTGGAGCACTGAGCACTTTATATGTGATTTTTTAAAAAGACTTTGGAATTTGGACTTTTTTCATGTGACTTCTCTGTATGTCACTGTTTTACATACACATATTTTGGACTGTAAGCGCTGTAATATTGATATTTATGAAGTGATTTAGCACTTAGTGGACAGCAGCTGCAGGGTTTTGAATGTATTTATTTTGTTCACATAGCGCAAGTATTTATATGTTTTTCATATTTTCTGACTGTTTTTCACTAGTTTTGCATTTGACTAGGGTCAGTGTCACTACTGATAGCATGAGGCGATACCTGGACCCTATAGAGGCTTCACAGGCAGTCCAACTCCTCCAGGATGGCACATCAATACGTGCCATTGCCAGAAGGTTTGTTGTGTCTCTCAGCACAGTCTCAAGAGCATGGATGAGATTCCAGAAGACAGCACCCCCCCCCCCCCCATGTTGAGGGCATGTGGACTGGTAGGGTTCAGACCCATACAGCCTGACCTGCCAGGCTGTAAGGGTCTGGAATTTATTTTGGGGGCGACCCCACGCCATTTTTAAAAACTTTTGGGGTAGGGTTCCCCTTAACATCCATACCAGACCCGAAGGGCCTGGCATGGATGGGGGGAACCCCACACTGTTTTTTTCTTTATTTTTTTTTCAATAGCCGGGTGTCAGCAATTGCAACCGCAAATCATTTTAAATGGGATTTTACGTGAAATTCTGTATTTACACTTTCTTTGTTTGATATGAGAAAATTTCAATAAAAAGTTTGAGAACATAAATGGGATTTTACTATTTTTTTCTTTAGAAATTTAATTTTTGCTGCAGCATGTTCTATATATGCTGCAGATGCGCCACTTTACATGCAGACTAAGGGGACCCCCAAGGCACTGTATTTAAATTAATTTTTCCTTTCTATTGTTGCACTTTAACCCCCGGAAGGATTTCCCAGGTTGGGACCAGAGCACTTTTTGTGATTCGGCACTGCGTCACTTTAACTGACAACTGCATGGTCATGCAACACTGTACCCAAACAAAATTTGTGTCCTTTTTTTCCCACAAATAGAGCTTTCTTTTGGCGGTATTTGATGACTGCTGCGTCATTTCTGATCACCGCTATAAACAAAGAAAGAGCAACAATTTTGCAAAACAAACAATATTTCTTAGGTTTTGCTAAAATTCAAATCCAAAAAAAATATAAAAAAACATTTTTTTTCATCGGTTTTGGCCGATTTATATTCTTCCTCATATTTTTGGTTAAAAAAAATTGCAATCGGCGTTTATTGATTAATTTGCACAAAGTTCCCGTGTTTACGGATGATGAGAATTAATTTCTGGGGTTTTTTTTTTTACTAGTAATGGCGGCGATCTGCGATTTTTAGCGGTACTGCGATATTGGGGCGGACAAGTCGGACATTTTTTACACTTTTTTGGGACCAATGACATTTATTCAGCGATCAGAAATTTAAATGTCCACTGATTACTGTATAAATGTCATTGGCAGTAAATGGGTTAACCTGCAGGGGGAGATCTAGGGGTTAACTGTGTTCCCTGGGTGTGTTCTAACTGTGGGGGGGCTGGGCTACCATGGGCATGAGAGATCTAACTGATCCCAGTGACAGGGATCAGTAGATCTCTTATGTCCCCATTGACAGAGCGGGGAACCGCTGGCGGCGTGCGCTCGCCCCCTAGCTGCGCCTGCGCGAATCGCCGCCTATTTACAGCGATTTGCGGAACGCGTCCACACTGCCGCCGTAAATATACCGCATGCAGTGTGGAACCGGTTAAGCATCATATACTCACTGCTCCTGAAAAAACTATTGTTTTTAAAAACGTTTTCTGCACTGATACATGTTCCCTAGAACAGTACCCAGACCCCCATACCCCTTTTACGGCCAATTACTTACATATAAGCCTTCAAAATTGGCACTTTTTATTTTTCCGGTTCAGCTCCCATAGACTTTAATGGGGTTCACTGTTCGGGTTAAAACTTTTCCCGCGTTCAAGAGTTCTGCTGCAAACCAAACAGGGGGGTGTTTGGCCCATCTCTAATAAGGATATATTAAAATAAACCTATTGCACGATTATTACTTTATTGTTCATGTCTGGGACTTCCCTATTAGTGACACTGAATGTGAGAGCAAAGGAGGTGGATACCAAGTACACACCATCCATAGGATTGTCATTACCTAAGCTGCGAGGGTCCAGGTGACCCAAAGATATCTGGTGAGTGACCTGCCATATAATAGGTGGTAGAGCATATAGCAAAGTGAAGCACCATTTGCATGTGGTGAAGAAAAGATGGCGAAATAGAAGACTGTTTATTCAGAAATACATTATAACAGGACTTTTACTTTATACAGATTTCTTTGTTGCACAGAATAGCTTTTTATGTTTTTATGATTGTGTTCATAATTGCATTTATATACTTTATTCACTTGTTATCGCAGGTTCAAGCTAGTGCCTCAACACAAGGTTTACTAAATTTTTGGGGGTTACACCAAAATGATGGCAGCAGCTTAATAAATAGCATTATTTAGTAACTGCACCCAGGGGGTGCCATTTTACATACATTACATCTTGGTGTAGCAAAGCTGTTTTAATATCAGAACTAAATAGAGATAAATACAAATCCTAAACAGCTCTCATATACTGTATGTATTTCAACTCTGTATTCAACAGTTTGCAGTTTTACTTTAAGGGTGTTTTAGTGTAAGACATATAAATGGAGACCACTATTGGAGAATGTGGAATACATTTAACACATGGGAGGCTGGTACTATAGTACCTTCCTACCATTATTTCTCTTGATACAGGTTGTGATGACAAAATTTGATATATGCAGCAGTATATGAAACAGTTTGACACAAACTGCTTGCATATTGATTATTCCAGAATTGTTTCAAGGGTGGTATTCCCATGTTTCTGGAAGCCGTCAAATGTAATACAATTAAAAAAGGATTTTTAGTCAGTCAAATAAAACCAGGTTACTGAGATGTCATTTTAACATATAATCCTTGAAGTAAATGTCTTTCCAGTCATTTAAATCAGATAGTTATTAGATTATAAAATTTGTTTTAAAATAGTTCCAGCAGAATCTGTAGTCAGAGTTGTCTATAATTGCTCTGTGCAAAGTGACAAACTGTATTTCACCTTGTCCAACAGACTGACTTCATCTCTAATCAATCCTCATTCAGAAAGAGCATGTGTACTATGGTTATTTAATGAAGGTGAAAAAAAGCGATAGCTGTGTTCATCCTAAATATTGATACTCTGTAAAATGTTCACTGTTTTCTAGAGTTAGTCAAATCATATTTTCAGAAAGGATACATTGACACACCAGTCCGAACTGTGGTTAAGGGCTAGCTGGCCCACTTTTATTAAACAAAAGCCCACAAAATAGTTCCCCACGCATGGGATTTTCACTACAAAACAGACAACAAAAATACCAAGCCAACTGGCTTTCTCTTCAGCAGTTCTGTTGTTCTTATCGAGATCCTGCTCTCCCAACTATCTGGCTCTCCTGCCTCACCCAGCCTTTAGGTACAGCATCCACCTGCATGGGCCCACTTACTGGTCTCACAATAGCAGATCTTCTGGCACGCCAGACGCTCTCACTCCTCAGAGATTTACAGAATTTCTCAGTCTCCTGGACTCACCTAGTCACCTCAGCTCTCTCAGCCCTCCAGACTTGCTCAGCTGTCTTGACTCTTCCAGTCCTGTGGGTAAGGGATCTCTCTAATATGGAGTGCTAATGGGGGTATGCTTGTCTCCTGGCTGGAGCACACATGTCTCTCTTCATGGGAGCACACACCTATCTCCAAGAAGGAGCACACATCTCTCTGCCGACAGGAGCATTGAGCTTTGGCCCTGCCTCACTCATAACGAGTGTGTACACTGACACAGCCTGCAGTAAGGCCTGGATACAGGATTGGAAACTTCTTCCCACCAAAATCTCATTGAGGTCTCCAAGCTCCAGACCCCGCCCAGGATTACTAAACCCAGAGACAACTGCAGTCCTAGTCTTCTCCACTCAGACACAATACTTTGGAGCCCCTCAAAACATATCATATGGCATACTGTGTGTCTTCTGCCTATACTCGCACAGTGGCAGGGTCTAGCATTGTCACAACCCTGATACTATCCTTCAGAGAGGAGTATCTATTAGCAACAACCATGGTAGATGAGCTTATGAACCTACTTGTTGCAGCCATTGTAATGATATTTCACAATTGTTATACTTGTTGGAGAACCTGTGAAGAAACTACTTTGGAGAGGACCTGCTGTGTGGAGCGCTTGTATTGAGACAGTGTGCCTTTTGGAGAGATTGCCTTTAGAGTGTTTTACATTTGGTGATTGTCATGTGGACTGTCTGTCCTGTAATGAACCTGCCCTGAAAAAGAACCTGTCTTTTGGAGATACTCCCTTAAATAAGCATACCACATGAACAGACTGCCTTGAGAGAACATAGCACGTGGAGAGACTACCTTAGAGTTCATATCATGTGGAGAGGCTGCTGTGAAAGAATTTAACATATAGTGGTTGTCATTTGTAAACACTGTTCTGAGAGAGCTGTCCATGTGAACAAACCACCTTGGAGGGAATCTGCTATATGGAGAGACTGTCATGAGAGTGTGTGACATGTGGATAGACTGCTATAAAAGAGTTTTCTTTGTGGAGAAACTGCCCTTGAGAGGACCAGCTGTGTGAAGAGAAAATGTGCCTTGTGGAAAGATTGCTTTGAGAGAGTTTTACATATGGAGATTGTCATGTGGACAAAATGCTCGAAAAAGCCTGACTTGCAATGAACCTGCTCTGAAGAGAACCTGTTTGGGGAGACAGCCTTAAATGAGCATATCAAACATTGTAACTGTTTTGAATTAGCATACCACATGGACAGATTGCATTGAATGACTATACCATGTGGACAGACTGCCTTAAGAGAACATGCAACGTGGAGAGACTTCCTTGAGGGATGATGCCATGTGGAAAGACTGCCTTGAGAGATTATGCAATGTTGAAAAATTGCCACGAGAGAGCATGTCATGTCATGTTTAGAGACTGTCTTGATCCAGAACTGACTACAGAAATCTAGATTAAGCATCACATGTTAAATGGGGAACTCAAGATGTTCATTATCTTGATTATCATGTCCTTCAAGCACAATGTAATAGATGTACTATATTTGTATTGTATATTTTGGTAAAATTGTGGTAGACTGCTGCATTTCAAACAAATGTATCCCTAATGTTTGTATATTACCTTTTCTTCTGATGATGCTATCACTTGAAATGTTATTAAATATTTCAATGTTTATGTAGTCCTAATGGAAAATAATATTTTTGGAAAGATATTTAACCATGAATCAGTGACTGATTTAAAACATATGTCGCTATGCTTTCTATGTAAATCAGTTATGTGAGCACAATTTTGGGAGTCAATATGATCCCTGTATAAGGCAAGCCATACATTTTACACAAAAGCCTGTCCTATCTGTTTTTTTTTTTTTGCAAACCATGGGTGACATCATTAACCCACAGGGTCGATAGGTTGTTACTAGAGTTGAGCGAACCCGAACTGTAAAGTTCGGGTCCGTACCGAACTTTTGGGTGTCCGGGACCCGGACCCGAACCTGGACTTTTCAAAAAAAGTCCGGGTTCAGGGCCGGAGTTCTGGTATTTTACTACACATGTTAAAAAGCTGCCAAGGGCAGCCAATCAACAAGTGTTTCACTGGTTTTCCCTAGAAGCCATCACAGCCATGTCTACTAATGGCATGGCTGTGATTGGCCAGTGCACCATGTGACCCAGCCTCTATATGGGGCTGGAGTCACTGTGCTGCATGTGATATGCTCTCAGGATAGTTTAGGGAGAGGATGATGCTGGCTCTGTGAGGGACAGATTGCAGATATTATAGAACATCTCATCCTGCATTCCTGATTGATCTGATTGTGGACTAGGGAGAGATACTAGTTCTGCTGCTTTGAGGGAGGGAGAGATACTAGTACTGGTGCTTTGAGGGACAGATTTCACACCTCATCCTGCTGCACAGAACGATCTGACTGTGGACTAGGGAGAGATACTAGTACTGGTGCTTTTAGGGAGGGAGAGATACTAGTACTGGTGCTTTGAGAGACAGATTTCACACCTCATCCTGCTGCACAGAATGATCTGACTGGACTAGGTAGAGTCTGTTGCTTTAAGGGAAAGCTTATTCTTCTAAAATCATCTCCAAGTTGTACAGGGAAAGGTTCCAGCTGTTGCTTTAAGGGAAAGATTAGTGTTCTAAAAGCATCATCAAAGTGTGTGTGAAAACCCCTATATCAGCCACAGGGAAGCCATATTAGTGTTCTAAAATCATCTTCAAACTGTGTGAAAAAAGTATAAATAAGCCGGGAGAACCTATATCACTGTTCTACAATCATCTGGATGATTTTAGAACAGTGATATGGGTTCGCCCGGTTTTAGTTAATGTTTAACACACAGTTTCCAGATGATTGTAGAACAGTAGTATGGTTTCTCATGGTTTTAGTTAAAGTTTAACACACAGTTTCCAGATGATTGTAGAACAGTAGTATGGGTTCTCCCGGTTTTAGTTAAAGTTTTACACACAGTTTCCAGATGATTGTA
>BLSH010539147.1:1453956-1465822 GCA_018402905.1 Glandirana rugosa
CAAGCCGGCTTGAAGTCCTGTTTCAGGCCCAAGCCCAGGCCTGACCTGGGCTTGAAACTGTGCCTGGGGTTTGGGGTAACTTTAGTTACCCCTGGGCTTGAAAATCCGTGTTTTTACTGACATTGTTTCAGGACCTTTCAGGATCTCCAGACGTTTCCTTCCTCGTACCGAGGTTCCTACTGTTGCTTAAAGGGACAGATTATTGTTTCTTGCACAAAATTAAAAAGTGCATCTACATTGCTGGTTTAAAAAACAAACAAAAAATTCCAAAAATAAAAAACCTCCTCCTCCTCCACCGCCACTTTCACCACCTCCTCAACCTCCAACTCTACATCCACCTCCATTTTTGATTTTTTTATGTGATTTTAGGTTAAAAATTATTTTAAGTTATTTCCCTATCCCCATTTCTTTGTAGGGCAATTGCCCTACTCTTACCCCCATGCTCCTTCCTTTGCAGACCTCTAGGACTTTCCAGGACTTTGTTACAGTCATTTTTGTGCCTAAAAGTTCGGGTCCCCATTGATTTCAATGGGGTTTGGGGTCCGTGTCAAAGTTCGGGTCCAGTCCGGACCCGAACCCGGACTTTGTCCTGAAGTTCGGCCGAACCAGCAGAACCCAAACTTCCAGAGGTTCGATCAACTCTAGTTGTTACATCTAAGAAATATGTAGTGGATTGTAAAATAAATATATAAAAAGTAGGTTTTTTTTCAAATGGTTTATGTAACAATGCATCCTCTGCAGTTTACCGTCGGAAGACCCCCTCACACTCGCCACCAGTGTTTTCAATAAACATGTGACTGTCATTTAAAGTGGTCCTTTTGGGCAACTTCATGTGGTGATTAAATGACTTTCTAGCTATGACCCTTTATCCTGCATCCATCCTTGCCATTCCTATAGTGCAGCACTGTACCTACATTGTTGGTCACACTTTCTGGTTCTAGAGTGGCTTCTTTCCCTCCAAAAGAGCTATGGAGCCACCCTTGCATGCATGCATGCCTATGGCTGAACGCATGTGCTATGTACAGTAATGACCACTGTGTGCATTGATACAAAAGCACAGCCTCACTGCTCCCTCCTCCTTCCCTTTCAAGCTCATTTATAGACAGCTGCTGCCACCTGTGCTGTCTCTTAATGCATGCTATTCCTAACAGAAAGTTAAGAGAAGCTGTGCTGAAGGACCCAGAGCTGGCATCAGTGAACAGTGTCCAAATAGGGTTGCCACATCATCCCTTTAATCCAGGACACATATGACTTACACAGGTTCTGAGACTAATTTAATGCAGATAAGGCACCAAATGAGTTTAATTATCACCTTAATCAGCCACAGAACCTGTGTAATTAGTATGTGTCCTGGATTAAAGGGATGATGTGGCAACCCTATGTCCAAAGTAAGTGTTTGTGCTCACATATTAATAAAATTATGTACTAGGGAATGTCAAACAGGCTGCTTAGAATGTATTACTACTTTAGTGGTGTTTATTGTGTACATACATTGCTGGATTACACAGACAGCTAAGCTTAAATTGTTTCTAAAGGCATTTTTTAAATTAAAATAATAAGCAAGTTATATTCACTTGCTCTGTGCAATAGAATGGCACAGAGCTTCCCCATACTGCATCGTCTAGGGTCCCCCATCAGATAAGTGCAGCGCAGAGCATCCTGTCCCAAAATGTATTAAGCCTTGTTTCTGAGAAGAGCTTACAGTGACCAAGAGAAAATAGAAGAAGCAGGGAGGTCCTAGCTAGGGGTGAACTAACTAGCACTAAATAGGAGAGGAGGACAGAGGGAGATTCCAAATCACAAATAAACAATGTATATTGACATACATCAGAGCAATAGTAATGTGATACATTTCAATGCAATCACAGAAAAATATACATAAGTGGGAAAGAACAAATGTAATGTTATTTGTGAAATGTACACAAAACAGCTTTACATATTTGTCCTATTTTAGGCAATCGGTGTTCTGATTTTCAGGGATAAATATAAGGACCTCTGAAAATAAATGTTTATATATTGCGTCTATTTTGGCTTCATCTTTATATGGAGGATAAGTAGTCTTATTTGGTGTAAATTCCCTAGTTTTAGCAAGTCTTAGATGAGTAAGCAGAAATCCTTGCAGTACTGCATTTTCTTTGGCAGTCATCTAGCAGTTCCAAATTCGGAGCTCTGTGATGGAAATATTGATTACAAGAAAGGTTGGCTTTCAGCCCAGCAATAAATCCCTAGTCGGAGGCAGGTCAGATCACTTGGTTGTGGGATTAATTATAATCCGATCAAGCATATACCTCCCTGGTCATCCAGTACTGTTGGTATATGATTCCCTTTCATGCCTGCCTTATGAATACACCTGTCTCTTTTATCGCTTTTACAATCAATTTTATTATCTTGTGGAAAAGTTATATTTTGATTTTACTATTCTTTTTCTTTCCTTCTTTTTACCTTATCACGTTCCTTAGAAACACACAACAGTACAGCTGCAAAGTAACAGAACATATTAAGTAAAATATGTAAGAGGAAATGTAAAGTTATCCAAGAAACACAACATATTTACTGAAGGCCCAACTGAATTGGATAGTGTGGCAGGCTCTAAAACCTGACAGGTTTTTATTGTTGTTTGTGCCCCCATTGGAAAAATTCATCATTATTTTCTGTTCTATGTGACATCTCTGAAATGTACCCATCAGTAATACTAACACTAAGGGAAAAGGTTTGCAAGTCTATAAATCCAACACATTTCCTGAATTAACGCCTTCCTTCAAGCTCATAAGAGACTGGAAGGGCCCATCCCACAACCATTGCATCATTTTCATTCCTTTTGATCCTTAGACCAATGCAGACTCTCCATCTGGTTGGACAGTTATACGTGGGTAGATACAAAGTGGTTTGACACAATCAAAAATGCAAAAAGAAGGCAGTGGACCTCACTTACAAACTAAGGGTACTGTGCTCTGATGCTCCCTCACCTCTTTCGGAAGTGCTCTGGAAGTGCAGAATAAGGGCACTACCTTGACATCCTGTTGCCCTGATGATGTATCCAAAATTCAGGTTCTTTCTCCTGGCTTCCCATCATTAGCCACATGCTTGTACATTTGGGCAGTATGTTCATGACTACGTTTTTAAGCATCCTTGTTGCCAGGGAACACCCTGTGCTTACTGCTCCTTGATCAATTCCTGCCTTGATTGGTTTTTTATGCACACTTAGCTAACTGAAATTACCTGAATCTGATTGCCTATGTACTGACCCTTTGCCTGTTTCCTAACATCTTTGCCTGCTGCCTGGACTGACCATTTGCCCCTTTATCAACCCCGTTTATGCCTGCTGCCTGGAATGACTGTTTGGCTTTACTGGCCACACCTCTGCCTGTCACCTGAACTGACTGCCTGTTTAACTAACACATCCCTGCCTACTGCCTGTAAAAGCCTTAGTGCATGGCTCTCTGGATATATTCCTGCCAAGGTATCACCCCTGCCATCCTCTGTGGACATCTGTATTCGTCTATGCCACAGAGATTCTTTGTCATATCTCTGCTTCACCACCAGTGCTATTTGGCCAGTGTACAGAGCATCGTGGAATAGGTCCAGGGCCAACCAAGTACCAGTAAATCTGTTACACATAAGGGAACTTGGGCTGCTATAAATGAAGCTACACTCTCCAGCTACAGTATATTCCCTGGCAACATCCAGACAACCATGCATGAATACACAAGTGAAAAAGTACATCAGTGTGTAGTTTCAGAAACAGCAATTAAAGTGGAACTAAAGTCTTGTTTTAAAGATGGTGTGCAGGCAGGCTCTTTAGGGCAAAAGAGGTATGCACTGTCTCTTCTGCAATAAAATAAACCTGCTGGTCTGCTCGCAGTCTTCCTTGGAACATACACTGAGCTGTGCAAGTGCATGTGCTGGGATGACTGAACTCCTGCGCCAAACAATAAATATGAAAGAGGCTAGATAAAAAATGCTAGGGAGAGACATCAGACTGTTGAAGGCAAGGTAAGTATTGTGTAATTTAGTTCCACTTTATGGCAGTCAATGGGCATAAAGCTTTTCATATTATTATAGGGTAGAATGGACTGAATATTGTAGAAATACTCAAGTGATAATAACACAATGATGATTACACCATTACAATAAACATGCAATTTAAGCAAGAATTACTTGTATCCTATCCTCTACGTATTATGAAAATGAAGCAGCTGCTGTGTTTGGGTGGGGCTTTCGTTGGGTGGTGACGCGGCAGTTGTAAGCAGCGGTAGCTGTTGGGTTAGGTTGTGCCCAGGTTCATGTGTGTGTCATATGTATATGCTCTGATACGTACAATTCTAAAATGTTATTCCTTTACAAGGGTTAGTAGGGGTTATTAATCTGGGACATGTTCCTGGTCACTGTCCAGGAGGGATGATTTACTTTAAAGCATTTAAACTAGGGGGAGATTCAATAGAAAACGTATATGCTTCCAGGTTCACATCAAATTCCAGGATGGACCACAGAGATAAATGTCATCTGCCCTCACCATTCGCAGTGCATTGATTGCTGATGATTGGTCAAAGCATGCACCTGACCACCGGTCCGTGTAAGTAAACACGGATCTCCGTTCTGTTAGAGGGGGAAGGGCGCTGATCACAGGCTTCCTGTATATGGAAGCCGTGATCATCCCCTTCCCCCAGCCAGGGCAGCCCACATACAGTTAGAAAACGCCCAGGGAACACAGTTCGAGCGCCCCCTGCAGGTTAACCCCTTCACTGCCAATGGCATTTACACAGTAATCAGTGCATTTTCATAGCACTGATCGCTGTATAAATGCCAATGGTCCCAATAAAGTGTCAAAATGGTCCGACGTGTCCGCTACAATATCGCAGTACCGCTAAAAATCGCAGATCGCTGCCATTACTAGTAAAATATAAAAAAAAACAGAAATGAATTCTCATCATCCGTAAACGCGGCAACTTTTACGCAAACCAATCAATAAACGCCGATTGCGATTTTTTTTTTTACAAAAAATATGAGGAAGAATATAAATCGGCCAAAACCGGTGGAAAAAATTTTTTATTATTATTTTTTTTTTATTTGTATTTTAGCAAAAAGTATGAAATTTGTTTTTTTTTGCAAAGCTGTCACTCTTCTTTTATTTATAGCGGTGATCAGAAATGACGAAGAGGGGATCGAATACCACCAAAAGAAAGCTCTATTTGTGGGAAAAAAAGGACACAAATTTTGTTTGGGTACAACTTCGCACGGCCGCGCAATTGTCAGTTAAAGCGATGCAGTGCTGAATCGCAAAAAGTGCTCTGGTCCTAAAGTGTGAAATCCTTCCGGGGCTGAAGTGGTTAAAAAAAATGGCACGGGGCCCCCCCAATCCAAAATTTGACAGGGGAGCCCCTTGACGTCCTTTATTAAAAAAGAAAAAAATAGTGTCCCTGCTCTCATCTCTTGGGAGACCTCTGGCCGTCTGCCTCCTCTCTGCTTTGACAGCTCTTATATAGGCAAGGGGCGTGGCCACCCAACTACATCACCTGGTGGCACCGCCCCCTTCTGACATCACGTGACGTCATTTGGCAGAGTGGTTTTTTTTTTCTATTTTTCGGCTTTGGCAGGTGACGTTATTGGCGATGGATTACATCGAGGGACACTATTTTTTTATTTTTTAATAAAGGACTTGTCAAAAACATTTTCCTGTGTTTCTTACATTTTGACACTTTTTTGGTGAATGGGTAGGGGTACGATGTACCTGATATCCATTCACATAGGGGGGTCAGGATCTGGGGGCCCCCTTGTCCCCATCAACATGGTAACAAGGTGCTTTGGGGTGGGGGGCGCAGAGCCCCCCTGCCCCAAAGCACCCACCCCCCTATGTTGAGGGCATGTGGTCTTGTAAGGTTCAGGGGGGACCCTAAGCCATTTCTTTTTTAAATTGTGGCATGGGGTTCCCCTTAAAATCCACACCAGACTCAAAGGGCCTGGTATGGGCTAGGGGGGGGACCCTACGCCATTTTTAAAAAAAAAATTAAAATCTGTATTGCCGAGAGCCAGCAATACATTACAGCCACAAGCAAGTTTAAATGGCATTTTTTCCTTTAGAAATGTCATTCTATACATTGTACAGATATGCCACTTTACAGGCAGACTCAAGAGACCCCCCAGGCACGATATTTAAAGGAATTTTTCATTTTTATTGTTTCACTTTAACCACTTCCCATCCACCGTATGCAGAATAATGACTGGGAAGTGGTTCAGTTATCCTGACTGGGCGTCATATGACATCCAGCAGGATAACAAGCTGGCGCGAGCCTGCAGGGGCACACAGTATGGCGATTGATGGTGTGGTGTGTCAGTCTGACACACCGCATCTCCGATCGTGGTAAAGAGCTTCAGTCAGAAACTCTTTATCACGTGATCAGCTGTGACGAATCACAGCTGATCACAGTGTAAATAGGAAGAGCCGTATATATCGGTATTTCCTCTACTCATGTCTGCAGACGCAAGTAGATGAGAGCCGATTGGCGGCTCTCCCGTCAGGGGGGGTTTGCGCTGATTGTTTATCAGTGCAGCCCCCCCCCCCCCCGGGATCACCATCCAGGACCACCAGAGAGCCCACCCAGGTGTGGCAAACAAATGGCAATAGTGATGCCACTCAGTGCCCATCTGTGATGCCCGCCAGTGCCTCCTTAGGAGTGCTGCCTAACAGTGCCATCTATCAGTGCCACCCACCAGTACCGCCCATCAGTGCTGCCTATGACTGCCCATCAGTGCCCAGTGCATCTATGAGTGCCCATCAGTGCTGCCTAGGAGTGCCTATCAGTGCCACCTATAAATGCCTGTCAGTGTTGCTTATCGGTGCTGCCTATCAGTACTGCATATAAGTGCCTCATCATCAGTGCCCATCAATGCCACCTCACCAGTGCCGCCTCATCAATGCCAATCAGTACTGCCTCATCAGTGCCCATCAGTGAAGGAGAAAACATACTTATTTACAAAGTTTTGTAACAGAAACAAAGAAAAACTTTTTTCTTTTTAATTTTTTTTTTTTTTCTAGCGCAAAAAATAAAAACTCCAGAGGTGATCAAATACCAGCAAAAGAAAGCTCTATTTGTGGGAAAGAAATTATAAAAAATGTGTTTGTATACAGTTTTGCATGACTGCGCAATTGTCATTCAAAATGTGACAGTGCTGAAAGCTGAAAATTGGTCTGGGTGGGAAGGGGGGTAAGTGCCTGGTATTGAAGTGGTTAAGCATCAATAAAATCACTGCTCCTTTAAAAATTATTGTTTTAAAACCTTTTTTTTGCATTGATACATGTCTACCAGGGCAGCATCCAGGTCCCCATACACTTTTTATGGCAATAACTTGCATATAAGCCTTTAAAATAAGGACTTTTGATTTTTCATGTTCGTGTCCCATAGACTTTAATGGAGTTCGCATGCTTGCTAGAACTTTTTCCCTGGTTCTGTTCTGGTGGATTGCTAAGTAACAATGAGGCCACTGGTGACTTTTTGATTTACCTTGCCATCTGCATGGCATTTCTGGGTTATGAGGTACCCTTTATACTTGCTTGGTTGTTTAGAGGGAATATACATCATTCTTTCAGCGTGGCTTTTCAGCGTAGTGTTATTTTTTTTTTTAGCTGGTATTATGTCACTATGACTTCACTGGGGTTGGACATTTGGTTTTGCATATTCTCCTATGTATATGTTCATGTTTGATTGTATTTTGAGTTGTCACTATATCGCCTTGGGATCCTGTGTGGCCCCAAAACTTTGGCTTATTTGACTAATGTTGCATTTCACTAATAAACGGATATACAGTGCCTTGAAAATGTATTCGTACCCCTTGACATTTTCCACATTTTGTCACGTTACAGCCAAACATGTAAATGTAATTTATTGGGATTTCATGTGATAGGCCAACAGAAAGTGGCACATAATTGTGAAGTGAAAGGAAAATGATAAATGGGAAAAGTGTGGCGTCCATTTGTATTAGCCTAAAATCTAGCGGAACAAATTGCCTTCAGAAGTCACCTAATTAGTAAATAGAGTCCACCTGTGTGTAAATTAATCTCTGTATAATTACAGATGTTCTGGGAAGCCCTCAGAGGTTTGTTAGTGAATATTAGTGAACAATCATCATCATGAAGGGCAAGGCACACACCAGACAGGTCAGGGATAAAGTTGTGGAGAAGTTTAAAGCAGGGTTAGGTTATAAAAAAAAAAAAATATTCCAAGCTTTGAACATCTCATGGAGCACTGTTCAATCCGAAATTGCAAAGAGTATGGCACAACTGCAAACCTACCAAGACATGGCCATCTACCTAGACTGACAGGCTGAGTAAGGAGAGCATTAATTAGAGAAGCAGCCAAAAGGCCCATGGTCAGTTGGGAGAATCTGTCCACAGGACAACTATTAGGCCTCATACACACGGACGTTTCTAAAAAAATAAACAAAACGTCGGGCCCGACGTCAAGGAAAAAAAGTCTGCGTTTTTCGGCGTTATGCATCTGCGTTCATGAGCGTTAGTGAGCGTCGGCGTCAATAGGCGTTTTTTTCAAAAAATCATCCCTCTGCTATTTTTCAACCTAGAAACGTTGGCGTCAGAAAACGCCGGTATAATATTAGGTGGCGTTTGTTGGCGTTTGTTGGCATATTGTGGCGTCGGGGTCAAACAATGCCAAAACTTTACAGCCTCAGAACGCACTGGCCGTGGGTTCTAGTTTCAGCTCACTAACGTCAACGCCATCTACAGCTCAAAAACGTTGGCGTTTTTATGGGGCCATTGACTAACATGGAGAGCTGCAAAAAACGTCAGAAAACTCCGGCGTCAAAAAACGTCCGTGTGTATGAGGCCTAAGTCATACACTCCACAAATCTGGCTTTTATGGAAGAGTGGCAAGAAGAAAGCCATAAGAAGTCCCATTTGCACTGGTCAGATGAGACCAAAATTGAACATTTTCTAAACTAAAAGCAAAAACATTATGTGTGACGGAAAACTAACACTGAACCTCACCCTAAACACACCATCCCCACTGTGAAACATGGTGGTAGCAGCATCATGTGGTGGGGATGCTTTTCTTCAGCAGGGACAGGAAAGCTGGTCAGAGTTGATGGGAAGATGGATGGAGCCGAACACAGGGCAATCTTATAAGAAAACCTGTTAGAAGCCTGAAAAAGACTTGAAACTGGGGTGGAGGTTCACCTTCCAGCAGGACAGCAACCCTAAACAAACAGCCAGACCTACAATGGAATGGTTTAGATAAACGCATATTCATGGGTTAGAATGGCCCAGTTAAAGTCCAGACCTAAATCTAATTGAGAATCTGTGGCAAGACTTGAAAATTGCTGTTCACAGGCACTCTCCATCTAATCTTATAGAGCTTGAGCTATTTAGCAAAGAAGAATGGGCAAAAATGTCTTTCTCAAGATGTGCAAAGCTGGTAGAGACATCCCCAAAATGACTCGCAGCTGTACTTGAAGTGAAAGGTGCTTCTACAAAGTATTGACTCTGGGGGGCTGAATACAAATGCATGCCACACTTTTCACATATTTATTTGTAAAACATTTTGAAACCATTTATCATTTTCCTTCCACTTCACAATTATGAGCCACTTTGTGTTGGTGTATCACACAAAATCCCGATAAAATTAATTTACATTTTTGTTTGTAACATGACAAAATGTCTAAAATTTCAAGGGGTATGAATATTTTTTCAAGGCACTATATATGTTTGCAGCTGTATTCTAGGTGCATCGCTCAAGTGCATAGGATACTGGGGTAAATTGGGATTATGGTTGATGAGATGTATGAATGCTTGTTGTTTTGAGACCAAAATCTAACAACCAGGCTATATTTCATGTAAATGTATGGGAGTCTAAGGTTCATTGTCAACCCTCTTGTCAGGAGTGCACCCTTATGTTTTTCCAATAGAGTATGTCTATGACAGGTGTGAATGTACAATAGAACCCACAAGGTAGGGTACCCCATTGTGTACAGTTTAATGCATATATAGAGTATGTTACGCAACTTGTCCTAAATACTTTAACCACTTCAGCCCCGGAAGGATTTCACACTTTAGGACCAGAGCCCTTTTTGCGATTCGGCGCTGCGTCGCTTTAACTGACAATTGCACGGTCGTGCGACGTTGTACCCAAACGAAATTTGCATCCTTTTTTTCCCACAAACAGAGCTTTCTTTTGGTGGTATTTGATCATCGCTGCGTCATTTCTGATCACCGCTATAAACAAAAGAATAGCGACAATTTTGCAAAAAAACCCAAATTTCTTACTTTTTGCTTAAATACAAATCCAAAAAAAAAAAACATTTTTTTCATCAGTTTTGGCCGATTTACATTCTTCCTCATATGTGTGATAAAAAAAATTGCAATCGCCGTTTATTGATTGGTTTGGGCAAAAGTGGCCGCGTTTACGGATGATGAGAATTCATTTTTGTTTTTTTTTTATTTTTGTTTTTTTTACTAGTAATGGCGGCGATCTGCGATTTTTAGTGGTACTGCAATATTGGGGCGGACATGTCGGACCATTTTGACACTTTTTTGGGACCATTGGCATTTATACAGCGATCAGTGCTATAAAAATGCACTGATTACGTTAACCTGCAGGGGGCGCTCTAAGGGTTAACTGTGTTCCCTGGGCGTGTTCTAACTGTGGGGGAACTGCCCTAGCAGGGGAAGGGAAGTGATCACAGCTTCCATGTAGAGAAAGGCTGTGATCACAGCCCTTCCCCCCTCACAGAACGGAGGTCCGTGTTTACTTACACGGACCTCCGTTCTTTCACTCCGGGGGGGGGCATCGCGGGTAGCCGGCGGCGATCGAGGCTGCCGCACCCGCTCCCTGGCCCTCCCCGAACACAGTGAGTAAGCGGGCACACCTCCGGCGGCTCGCGCACGCTCACAGTGCATGATCTCGCAGCCGCCGTCAGATGACGGCGATTTGCGATATCGAACCACTTTGTCGCCGTCAACCTGCGGTTGGCGGTCGGCAAGTGGTTAAGTAATGTTGAGGTAATTCTTCAGCATCCATTAAGAATGACCCCTCTTTATGAAGCTTCATAATTTTGTTTGGTTTCCCTTGGCATAGTTCAACACTTTTCTTTCTTTAACACATGCTGTAAGTATATATCATCTGAGGTGGTCCGGATTCGCAGATCATCACATCATGTTATAATTTAGGATTAAGATAGTACCCAAGTCACAAATGCGTTTGCTTTGGGCAAGGGAACAAGACAGGGCTGTCCCTTGTCCCCCATGCTCTTTGCAATAGCAATAGAGCCGCTTGCATCCTTAATCCAGAGCAACACAAGGATTACTGGTTTCCAGTAGGGTGACCTGCATGAAAGATAATGTTGTATGCAGAGTAGAGTTGAGCGAACCTCTGGAAGTTCGGGTTCTGCTGGTCCGTCCGAACTTCGGGACAAAGTCCGGGTCCGGGTCCGGACGGAACCCGAACGATCGCACGGACAACGAACCCCATTGAAATCAATGGGGACCCGAACTTTTATGCACAAAAATGGCTGTAACAAAGTCCTGGAAAGCCCCAGAGGGCTGCAAAAGGAAGTAAAATGGGGGTAAGGGTAGGGCAAGTGCCCTACAAAAAAATGGGGACAGGGAAATAACTGTAAATATTTTTTAAAAAATAAAAACATAAAAAAAGCAAAAATGGAGGTGAATGTGGATCATCTTCAAACTGTGTCTGAAAAGTATTAATTAATGGTAGAAGCCATATAACTGTTCTAAAATCATCTTCAAACTAGGGCAAGTGCCCTACAAATGAATGGGGATAGGGAAAATAAATTAATACTTTTCAGACACAGTTTGAAGATGATCCACATTCACCTCCATTTTTGCTTTTTTTATGTTTTT
>BLSH010539147.1:1502036-1528704 GCA_018402905.1 Glandirana rugosa
TGTCTATATTATGGTACGAAATTTAACATATAAATGGTCTTCTTTTCCCTCGATTATTCTCTTTACGTAACAATCTGAAATGTAAACGAAACCCCTGTTGTTACACAGTACGTAATTTTAGATCGGAGGTACAACTGTTACAATGTGTGTACATGTTCTTAAAATCTGTTAGACTTGACAAGAATCCTCCTGTATGTCTTATAAAATAATTAAGAGTTATTCGGACTACCTAATATACTTTTTACACGGGATACGATATTATATGACATGTGACATACGTCTTAATAATCCGTTTACTCATAAAACTGGTGTTTGGTAGTAGGCTTTCGAGCCTATACAGCTTGGAGTAAGACAACATGCATAAAGAGGATGATGTGGTCAAAATACTCATTTGCCTAATAATTCTGCATACAGTGTACAGTATATTATAGCATAGGGCACATTTTTCATATAATCCATCAGGCTTATTGAGAATTAATAAAATATTCTGTATGTCCTCCTAAGAACAGTTCAGATTGTCTAAAATTCTTGTACATGTGTGTAACATTGTCAACATGGAGGCTAGATTTTAATGCATGACACATTGTTGTCCCCAAAGCAAATGTAAAGTCTAACAATGCATTTCTCTTATTAGCTCCCTTTTCTTCTGGTAAATATACAATTTAAAGCATGGTATTATATCTGTTCAACAAAAGCAAAAAATAAAAAATAAATTTAAAAAATAAAGTAGCCGTTCACCCAGACAGAAATCCTGCAAGCTGCCTTTGAATTTTTATCAGCATTGTTCCCTGCTATCTATATGGGCTGCAAAACACTGCCCCTGGAGAAGAGAGGGAGGTGTTATATAATCCCAACACAGTGAGTGTTTTGAAGACTTAAAGTGGTAGTAAACCCTCCTATCAAATTCAGCTGTGGAAGCTGCCATCTTGGCATCTGTTTAATTTACAACTGCCATGATGCTGCACATGTGATCAGCTATGACACCAGCCATTGGATGGTTTGACAGTTTGGTTTAGAGCACAACCAGTGGGAGTGTTACATTTCTGGCACGTGCCGGAAATATACCTGGTTTTTAAACTGTTAAATGGATGGGTTTACTACCACTTTAACACACTCCCTGTCCTAGGATGATAATCCTACCATGTACAGTTGTCACCCTAGGACAGGAAGTGTGTTAGCGTCAGGATTACCAGTTTAAAATAAAGGAAAAAAGTGGGAGAACTAATGCAGCTACCACATTTAAGGACAGGTAAGCTGCAATACTATTATTTTTTTGTCTTTGGATTTAAATATGTTTTAAGCACACTTAAAGTATCACACCACCATAAAATTATATTTTAGATATGGACCTCATAGACTGAGTCAACCTCAGTTTTCCTACATTATTATTATTATTAAAATGCAAGATTTATATAATGCCAACAGTTTGTGCAGCACTGTACACAATAAAAAGAAACAGTACAGTTACAATGCAATGCAATACAAGTGGATTCAGAGGGCCTTGCTCAAGGGAACTTACAATCTAGAAGGTAAGGGAAAGAGATACAAAGGTAATAACTGTGAGGAATGAGCTCATGGGAGTGATACATTTTCAGAAATCACCTAAAGGCGGGGTAGGGAATTTCAGAGAATGCTCTAGAGAAGTCCTGCAAGCGAGCATGGGAGGAGATGAAGAGGGGGTTTATAGAGCAGAAGGGACATTTTGTGTGATATTTTGAGACAGGGTTGGTGATGTAGTATAGGGCACAGTTGTGGATGGTTTTGAATGTTGTTTTTAGTATTTTTAATGTTATTGATTTGGTGATCGGAAGCTAGTGGGGAGATTGACAGAGAGAAGTGGTAGACATGTCTTAGTTCTTTCAACAGAATTTCTTGAGAGATTTTCTTGCCAGAGTTAATGTCTATGTGTATTTAGGGTGATTCCACCCACCTTCCCTTTTTCCAGCTCTCCCTGTTGCATAATAAAAAATTAATAAAACAAAAAGGACAGCAGAGACTTGGGAACTCACACAAAGACACACACAATTACAGTCCACCAGTAGAGTCCCAGAGAGATATAATAAACTATAGGTGATGTGGATCTTCAGCCTCCAAAAAAATTTCCCTCCTCCTCAACCCTCCTACCCTCTGCTATACAAATAACTCTTTTTTTTCAATGAATAGGTTTCGGTCCCGCCCCTTATGCTCATCACTGGCTTGGGGAATGAAATACACTTGTCTCCCTGTGCCTCCTGGAACATGCATGTCACATATCACAAGAGTCATAGTCTTTCACTCATAAAAGGACGAGGGAGCATGCCTAACAGTGCATCATCAGGAGGCCCAATGGCTGAGCCCGGAAGAGCTGGCAGCCTCCTGGTGATGTCACACAAGAACATGGTGGTGCAAGACCCAAGTAGTGGCAGAAGAGAAGAGGATCTCAGCAGAACAACACACTGAATCTGCTGGGTGGGTGAATATCTGAATTGTGATTAACCCTCAAAAAAAAAAACTCTCCAGCCTCTACCAAAAACTGAAATGTCAGCTTTGGGTTGACTGACTATTACTAATTCTTCTAAAAATCATCCCTACTTGATTGTGAAGCGGAATCAATGGTTGCATACTGTAAATCAAGATATCTAACTTCAGGGGGAAGCTCCACTTGTTTGCTTTCTCCGCTGCCACATTTGGCACCTTTTGGGGGGAGGGGTACCTGGTTTTGACAGGTACCCGCTCCCACTTCTGGGTGACTTTGCCACGACAAAGTCACCTGGCCCCCTCCTCCTTCCCCCATTGCCAGTCCATTTACAAAGCTGCAGCACCCGAGAGTTGATTGAAAAATTGGCTGGGATGAAGACACCTCTGGATTTCAGGACAGGTAAGTGTCCTAATGTTAAAAGTCAGCAGCTGCAGTATTCGTAGCTGCTGACTTTTAATTTTTTCTGAAGAAGCCTGCACCTCTACTTTAATTAGGGAGGTAGCAGCACTGCTTTTTGTTTCCTGCTGTCTTCATTAGTTTGTTTTCAAGCTTTTTTTCCCTTTATTTTTACCTTTCCTGCCTAATTTTCTCCACTGTATTTATAAAAGTAGCTATAGTTATCACAGAGGCTGGACTTCAAACATGCCTGACTTTTTTCTTCTCTCCAATACATAGGGGGTGGTGGGATTGGTTTACAGAAAAGAAGATAACATTGTTAGATTTTCTGTTTAGCTTGCATTGTTGTTCAGCAACATGCATTTTCTGTATTGGTTGAAAATGGTCTTAGCCTGACAAATTTAAATGAATGCAGCTACCACATCCAAGGTCTGGTAAACTGCACAATATTACAATTTTATTCTTGGGTTTAAATATCCTTAAGGCTGAGATAGATTATTTAACCACTTAAGTATGAGATAGATTATTTAACCACTTACCTACCGGGCCACTTTTTTACATTTGGTGGTCACAAGCTAAAAACATTTTTTTTTTGCTACAGAATTACTTAGAACCCCCAAACATTATATTTTTTTTCAAACACCCTAGAGAATAAAATGGCGATTGTTTCAATACTTTTTGTCACACGGTATTTGCGCAGCGGTCTTTCAAGGGCGATTTTTTTTTGGAACAATTTTACTTTTTTGAGTTAAAAAATAAGACAACAGTAAAGTTAGCCCAATTTTTTTGCATATTGTGAAAGAGGATGTTACGCCAAGTAAATAGATACCATACATGACACGGTTGAAAATTGCGCGCACTCGTGGAATGGCGACAAAGTCCAGTATTTAAAAAGTTCCATAGGCGACGCTTTAAAAAAATTTAACGGTTACCAGGTTAGAGTTACAGAGGAGCTCTTTTGCTAGAATTATTGCACACACTTTGGCGATCGCGGCGATACCTCACATGTGTGGTTTGAACACCGTTTTCATATGTGGACGCGACTTACGTATGCGTTTTCTTTGCTGTGCGAGCTCGCTGGGACGGTGGCGATTTAAATCTTTTTTTTTTTTTTTTTTATTTATTTATTTTTAGCACTGTTCCTTTAAAAAAAAAAATCTGATCACTTTTATTGCTATCACAAGGAATGTGAACATCCCTTGTGATAGTAATATATGGTGACAGGTACTCTTTTTGGAGGGCCGGGGGGGTCCCCATCCCTCCTTTGCACTTCACAGTATTCAGATTGCCAAAAACGGCGATTCTGAATACTGTCACTTTTTTAAAATTGGCGCCGTTAGCTGCTGAGTAAACCAGAATCGGAGCCCGGTCGGAGCCGATTATGGCTTATGTCAGGTCTCCTTCCAGCCGGCGGACGCGCCGGATCGTCGCTCCGGTCTCCGGGTGGGACGGGAGGCCGGAGAAGAGCGGCAGAAGGCGGTGGGAGGGGGGGGTGTCCCCTCCCGCCCCCTGGGGTAACGACCGAGTGGCTCCCAAGCCGGATCGGTCATTACCCCTGGATAGCCGACCGCCAGCTCTAAAAAATGATACAGGGATATAGCCTGCAGGTGCAGGCTATGTCCCGGGAGAGCCGCTCAAACCCGACCGCCGCCTATTTACGGCGCTGGTCGGGAAGTGGTTAATGTTAGAAGTTATTTTAGGTTGCTACTGCTGTCCTGTTGCCCTTTGTAGAGAGGTCACCTCACTCTCCTTGCAGGTGGAATTGCAGTGGGACTACAGTAGGGACCTACCCACCCACTCATACCTAGTGCAATGCTAGGCTAGAAAGCAATTGTAAAGATACTTCACACTAGAACTCCCACAGACATAGTTGCACTGATATAGGGAATGCCTGATAAGTAATAATATAAAAGTCAATAAAAATTTTAATTCCGTGATATACATGTAGTGCACCCCACGTGGGAGCCGCTGGTGAAATGGGATCCTCCACCCTGGACAGCCATGCACATCAAATTTTCACAGGCTCCCAGAGTCAGAAAATAGTATAGTGCTCATTTTTGTGTTTTTATTGAGGGGATACAACTTGGATGGGGAGAAGGGGTATTATGGGATGCTCACTTGACTTCAGAAAAACTCTTCAGGGACAACTCTCCCATATACAGTCTATATACACTCCTCTGCTTCCTCCAGCACACTGGATTTCAGAAATCCTAGCTGGTACACTGATAGATAATCTGACAAATAGGCAACAGTCAGATATTGAAGCAAAAGCAATTACAGTCAGGGACCCTAGCCACCTTGGGGTGTGTAGCAAAATACAGTGTCCAGCTTACATCCGTTTAAAGATAGTCACACGTCAGTTTTGGATATTAGTTTTATTTACAACTGTGTTTATATTTATTCATCTATCTCATAGTAGTGCGAGGGCTTTCAATTCATTTGAACTGGATTAACTTGTGTCTTTTTTCAACCAGCTTAACTATGTAACTATGAAAATTATGGGAAAAATCCCCCCAATATTTTCTACTTTCTGTTATACAACATATCAAATAAAAAATGTTAATTGCTTCATAAATTTAGGCCAAAATGTATTCCGTTACATGTCTTTGGTAAAATAAAAATCCCAATAAATGTATATTAATTGGTTTGTGTGAAGGCTATAGTGTCTAAAAACGATGGTGTATATATACTGGAGTTTACGCAGCTATAGATGATATACTATAATCTGTAATGGTAGTGATCAGCGACTTATAGTGAGGTGGGTAATCTGGTGCTAACAGACACTATCTGGGAAGGTCACTAACTGACACTGACGTTGCTTGTGATGTTAATACTGTACACTGACACTGTACTATGTGATAATACTATGTGATAATGTGATGTCTGTGCAATGCAAAATCAGCCATACAAACTGCATGGCTGAAATCGCATTGCATTCACACCAAAATGATGCAGGACCCTTTTTGGTCCGCACTGGAATCAGATCGCATGGATGTTCACAACCATGCAATCCAATTCCTGTTCCATTTGACAGTTCGCACTGCGATCTGTGAACCGAACTGGGGGTGTCATTAACTATCTATTGACACTCACAGCGATTCATAGAGGGCAGTGTGAACTGCCTGTGAGTGACAAGTGCATCTGCACAGGAATCGCGCTGGTTCCCGCATCACATATGAGTGAACCGGGACTGAAAGAGTTAACTGGAATTTGGCTTCAATTTCCTATTGTATCTAAATTTTCTAATGCAACTAACATTACCTTCCCCTTAGACTGACAATGCTGCTGTCCAATGATATCTCTGTTGCTACTTCATCCAGAGTGTAGGCACTCTAAAGCCTCGTACACACGGGTCGACGATTGTATACAACAGGTCATACGAACAACCGTTGTATGCTAAATCGACTGTCAGTACACGCGATTAGAACAGCCGACATACAACGGTCGTACAACAGGAGTTGTATGAGCAAACTAGAAAACTTGGTAGTACCAACAAGCGGTCATACGAACGTTGTATCGTGTGTACAGAGAAGTTGGTCCAACAAGTTGTATTGTGCAAAACACGCATGCTCAGAAGTCAGGAACGGCCAGACACTAATTACATGCATCTGAACTTTCTCTTTATACGTTCATAACCCGTCACTACGTTCAGCTTGGTCGTACGATCGTGTAGTGCATGTCAGTATGCTAGATACAACAGCCAACATACGATTTGGTCCGTTCGGTCGTACGACCGTCGAACCTTGTGTACGAGGCTTAATACAGAGGAGGTGTGTTACTGGCAAACAGAGGGAAAACGCCTAAAAAAAGAAAAGTACTGCAGCCACCACATCAAATGATTGGTAAGGTGCAATATATTATGGTACATTTTTGGATTCGGGTTTACTTTTTTATTTATTGTAGTAAAGCACCTATGTGCTCCTTGTCTCTGGTAAATTTGGGCATAGCCATGTTCTTTAAAATTATCCCAAACCAATGCACTCCTGCGCTCAAGGGACCAAAAGCCAAAGAATGTGGTACAGCAGGGGCTCCTCATTCGATGATAGCCACACTAGGGTAATGGCGGATAGCACATAAAGGTCTTGCTGCCCTCTTTCGGATCATGCGCATCCAGACACACTATAGCAAAGAAAAAACAAGAGAGGCGCACCGACCTTGTGCCGTACCATTAAAAGTTGGTCAAATTCTATTTGACCATCTGACATCGCTTAACTCTATTAGTATGGTATACAAGCCGATAATATGAGTAGTCCGTATACTTGTATGTCATTATCTATCTCTAATTATATGTACAGGTTATACGAGGAAAGAGTGAAATAGTTAAGTTCACAATAGTACCATACCCCCTCCCAGGAAGGGGCGGGCCTGTTAGATTGAGCAAGGCCTGCCCATAGGCATGTGACTGGTTAGAGAAGGATATGTGTGTGTATATATGGAGGTGCCTGTGGCATGAGAAATTAGGCTCTGATGAAGAGGGTTCGCCCTGGAAACGCGTCAGCCTTGTCCTATGGTGAACGTCTAGGCCCTCTGCTGAGGCTCCACCATCGTCCCCATTGGATTTACTGTTGTATTCCAAAAAGTTTTTACTTCAGATCCGTTTGTGAGTATATTGATTTTATCTATTTTTATATTAAACTTTTAATGGTACGGCACAAGGTCGGTGCGCCTCTCTTGTTTTTTCTTTGCTTTAAAATTATCCTGCAGTCTCCAAAATCTTGTAGTAAAACACCTGCCTGTATTCTTTTTCTGTTGTCCATTGTGGCCAATTCTCCCTCATTAAAAATATCCTGTTTCTGGCCAATTTTTCTCTGTGGTATCATATACAGTCTCTTAATTCTCAATAAGAACTTGGCCAGTGGCAGGACGATATTGCATTAGTGAGAACTAATGCCTCGTACACACGGTTCAATGGTCGCATACAACATGTCATACGAACGACCGTTGTATGCTAAATCGATCGTTAGTACGTGCGATTAGAACAGCCAACGTACGACGGTCGTACAACAGAAGTTGTATGAGCAAACTAGAAAACTTGGTCGTACCAACAAGCGGTCTTATGACCGTTGTATCGTGTGTACAGAGAAGTTGGTCCAACAAGTTGTATTGTGCAAAACATGCATGCTCAGAAGTCAGGAACAGCCAGACACTAATTACAGGCACCTGAACTTTCTCTTTATACGTACATAACACGACACTACGTTCGACTTGGTCGTACGATCGTGTAGTGCATGTCAGTATGCTAGATACAACAGCCAACATACGATTTGGTGCGTTTGGTCTTACGACCATCAAATGGTGTGTACGAGGCTTAAGTTAACCACAGCAAACTATCTGCCAACTTCTATCTGCAAGTAAAACCGTCTCCATTTATATTTAAACAATAAGCATGTGTCACTGCTAAAGCTAGCTAAAAAAGCTTTTCAAACTGAAATAAATCAGAATGGGGTGCGTTTGCTGCAGGCAAGACAAGCAAATTGTACAAAAAAATCAATTCCACAGCCAAATATGTGCTGCAAAAGTCTATGCTTTCATTGAGGCTGACCACACAAACTACTCTATACTGTTTTGTAACATCTTCAACAGTTTAAAGTGGCAATAAACCCAATAACAAAAGTGTAATAAATTGCAGTTTACCCATTCTTAAATGTGGTGGCTGCTTTAGTTTACTTTTGCTAGGCTTTTTTCCTTTGTTTTCAAATGGTGATCTGGCCAGTAACACATCTCCTGTCTTAACCACTTCAATACTGGGCACTTAAACCCCCTTACTTCCCGGACCAATTTTCAGCTTTCAGCGCTGTTGCAGTTTGAATGACAATTGCGCGGTCATGCGACACGGAACTTATATGAAATTTTTATCATTTTTTTCACACAAATAGAGCTTTCTTTTGGTGGTATTTAGTCACCCCTGGGTTTTTTATTTTTTGCGCTTTAAATGAAAAAAGACTGAAAATTTTCAAAAACAATGCATTTTTCCTCGTTTCTGTTATAAAATTTTGCAAATAAGTAATTTCTCTTCTCAAATTTTGACCAAAAATGATACTGCTACATTTCTTTGGTAAAAATAACCCAAATCGGAGTTTATTTGGTGTTGGCGGACAGACAGATGTTTTGGGGACTGTGACAGATGTGACGGGGACAGACAGATGTTTGGGGACTGTGACAGCTGTGACGGGGACATACAGATGTTTGGGGACTGTGACAGATGTTTTGTGTATGGTGACAGATGTGATGGTGGACAAACAGATGTTTTGTGTATGGTGACAGATGTGACGGGGACATACAGATGTTTGGGGACTGTGACAGATGTTTTAGGGACATACAGATGTTTTGGGGACTGTGACAGATGTTTTGTGTATGGTGACAGATGTGATGGGGGACATACAGATGTTTTGGGGGCTGTTTTATGGGGACACTTATGTGTATGGGGACAGGGGTATCAGTGTGCTTGGTGCACTGTGGGGGGGGCGATCTGTGAGAGCTTTCTGCATGAAATCATCATCATGCAGAGCGCTGTCACATAGCTGCAGATTCCCCCCCTCCCCCCCCCCCACTGAGCTCTCACTGAGCTCGGCGGGGGGAGAACTGTCACAGAGACGTTCGTCTCTGTTTACAATGTGACGGCTGTGATTGGACACAGCCGTCACATGATCAGAAGGGCCAATCAGAGCGCCCATATCCCGATCTCTGCTCAGCTGGATCCTGTTATCATAATGATCACAGGATCCAGCCGCAGCACGCCGCGTGGCTGCGCTGCGAGTACCCGTTCTGCAGGACGTGTATACACGTCCTGTCAGAACGGGGAAGCTCCCACCCGGCCATATATATACAGTGGCCGGGTGGGAGGTGGTTAACCACTTCAATACCAGGCACTTAGAACACTTCCCTACCAGACCAATTTTCAGCTTTCAGTGCTGTTGCGTTTTGAATGACAATTGTGTGATCGTGCGACGCTGTACCCAAACAAAATTTTTATCATTTTGTTTCCATAAATAGAGCTTTTGTTTGGTGGTATTTAATCACCTCTGTGGTTTTTAGTTTTTGCTCTACAAATAAAAATAGACCAAAATTAAAAAAAAAAAAAAAGTTTTTCTCTGTTTCTGTCACAAAACTTTGTAAATAAGTATATTTTCTCCTTCAAAGATGGGCACTGATGAGGCTACACTGACGGGCACTGAGGAGGCAGTACTGATTGGCACTGATGAGGTAGCACTGATGAGGTGGCACTGACTGGCACTGATGATGAAGCACTTATATGCAGCAATGATGGGCAAACTGTTATTTTGGTTGGTGTAGGCTGGCTGACAGGTTGAGCTGGGAATTTTGTATTACAGGGTTATTATAACCCCTGTCTGTTTTTTTTTTTTTTGCTTGCTTTTTTACCCATCTTGTCCCATAGGAGAGATTTCCTTTCACTTTCTTTCCTATAGGCAAAATAGAAAGTGAGAGGAAATCCTTACAAAGGGAGGGAATACCAGGGTGTCACCAGCATCACTAGAACTAGTATCCCCATTGGTAGATTTCCCCTGTATTACTGTTCTATTGTCAACCCAAAATTTGGGATGTTCTGTTACATTCACTTTTAATGATAATTGTAAACAGGATATATAGAGAGGGTGAATCTCCCCAACTGGTGCATAGCCAGCAATAAAACCTGACAAGTGTTCTAATTCCTCTCCTCTCTATCCAAAACTAAAAAAAGAAAAGTTTTGCCTTTAGGTACACTTCAAAGTGATGCTAAAGGTTTGTTTTTCTTTTGTTTTGTTTTTTAATAACAAACATGTTATACTTACCTGCTCTGTGCAAGGGTTTTGCACAGAGCGGCCCCGATCCTCCTTTTCTGGGGTCCCTTGGTGGTGCTCCTGGCTCCACCTCTTCACCGAGTGCCCCCTCAGAGAAGCACTTTCCCTTGGGGCACCTGTGCGAGTCCATCGACACAGGCAGCAGGACTCGGCCCTGTCCCCCAGTTCCCATGTCGCTGGATTTGATTGACAGCAGCAGAAGCCAATGGCTTCTGCTGCTATCATTCTATCCAATGAGGACCCAAGTCAGCAGCTTAAGCTCCTGGGCTCATCCTTGATACTGGAACGATCGGGTTCAGGTAAGTAAAAGGGGGCTCTGGGGGCTGCAGTACAGGAGGTTTTTTCACCTTAATGCATAGAATGCATTAGGGTGAAAAACCTTGAGGTTTTACAAGATAGAGATTTGGATGGACTTGACTAACAAATTAAAGCAAAGCTCCAAGTAACACTTTTTTCTTTTTTGCCTTTTGGGATAAAGGTTTTACCTGCATGAATATAAGCTGATATTTGTTAGCACTCCTGTCAATGTTAAATGGTTTGTCTTAACATACTAACTTCTATTTTTGTTGAACAGCTTGGTATGTAAACCCCTTCATGCCTGCGCTATGGCTGAAAGGTGGCTACAGCGCAGACGCCCCCATCAGCCAATGACAGCTGATCATGTGATATAAACATAAGCCGGTAATCTGCTTTTTTCCCCCCTCACACTATAAAAAAAAAAGCTGATTACAGGCTTGTGTAAATGGGACATCAGTCCCACACACTCCACAGCCACTGCTGCTAGTGCCCAACAATGCCACCTACCAGTGCCCACCAATGCCACCTACCAGTGCATAGCACTGTATAACAATTTATTGACATTCCCATCAGTTTGCATATGGCAGTGTGAACTGCCGTGCGAGTCGGGTGCGATGCACAGTGGATTTGCAGGGTTCCCACATCGCACTAGTGTGAACCGGGGCTAAAACATGCTTAACCAACACCCCAATTTTCTCTACTGCATATAGTTTGGAGTTTACAAAAATTAAACATATTATTGAACGCCGCATACCTTCATTATATGAGGATGAATGCTATCAGAAGGTTTTGAGAAAGGGATTCAAAACGGTGTCCAAACGAGCACCTACTCTAGCTAATTCATTATCCCCCAGGGACTTTGGGTCCCATGGTTCCAGTAAGACATGGTTGCACTTCACAGGTTTATTTAAGTGTGGCGCTGATGGCTGCCCCTGTTGCCCTAGAATAATTGGTGGTGAGCATTTTAGCTCAACAGGTAATCGTAGGTCATTTAAAATCAATACATTTGTGAATTGCAACACTAAACATGTCGTGTACCTGATTACTTGTAAAGCATGTGCAATACAGTATGTAGGTCGGACTACTCGGAAACTCAGGGACCGTCTAAATGACCACATGTGCAATATTTGAAAGGAACATGGTACCAATGTGGGCCAAACATTTTAATCAGGTGCATGGGGGGGGACTTCTCTCTTGCAGATACAGAGCATAGAAAAGGTTAAGCCATCTAGAAGAGGCGGTGATGCTTTTAGAATGTTCTGCAAGAGAGAGGTGTTCCGGATCTTTTCTTTACAAACAAGAATACCAAAAGGGTTACTTTTTCAAATTGGATTTGACCCATTTTTATGAGTGAACTTGTTGTGAGGTTTTCTGCCAACCCACTTCTCTTATATACATGTTATTTATATGCATATTTATATTTACCGGTATATGTATTCCTGTATTGCAATATAGTATATGCAGGTACATTTTCTAATATATATGGAACAGATGTGTATATATATATATATATATATATATATATATATATATATATATATATATATGTGTGGTTATGCTGTGTCGAGAGTATAGTTTCCTCTCCCACACCCTCGTTTTGGTTGGGGGGTTGCTGTGTATGCTTTGAAAGGTATTTTTGTTTTGTTTTTTGTTTTTAAGAATCCTGGTTCTCACTAGGTGGTTCTCTCTTTTTCTTTTTGTTACATTGTATCTCTTTTTCACGATGGACACTTTATTTGTTTGTAGTAGCTATGTAACCACTTGTTTTTGAGAAAGCTGCAATGAACAAAGGACTGGAAATGGAGCTTTCATTTACCGGAATGATCACACCTGTTTTGCATCACCTTATCATTACATCATGTGCTTTTGTGTGCATATTTAAGTGAACGGTGAATGTATGTCCTTGTGGTTGTGAGGAAGCACGCTTGTGGTGCGAAACGCGTTTCCGTTTTGCCTGTGCCTTTTTCCTTTTGTACCAGTGTTATGGTCTCCTGTATTAAACATATTGCATCACATCGAGAGTGCAGCCATTCCTCCTTTCTCTTGTCCATGGCTATGCTGCAGCAACAACAGGGCGTGCACCTCACCAGATCAATTGATACAGAGCAATCTGGTCTCATTACCTGGGGTAGCCTTTTTTTGTTTGTTCACGCTTTGCTGTAACCTTGGTGAATTAAACCTGGGCAGAGTTGCCCATCACTACACTTAAAGGATAACTCCACTTTTGTGGGGGAAAAAATAGCAAATAATAATAAAAAAAAATATTGTATTTGAATGTTATTAAAAATTACCTTTCCTTTTCAATCTGCAGCTCTGTAGTTTTCTGTAAATTCAATGCAATATGACTACCTGGAGGTGTTCTGTACACAGAATGTGTACAGAACGCCCCCCAGAAACAACATTTTGTGGCTCACTGATTTTCCCAGAAATCTGCACTAAGATACAAGTCAGATTTCAGACATCCCCTGCAACAAAAATGTAATTTTTGGTGAGATACTCCCAGTAGGAAATCACATCTAAAAGAATGCAGAGCCTGCAGTTTTCCTCATTAGAGCCATGCAAGTGCAGCAGCTGATAATTAGGAAACCACTCCCATTAGATTCATACACAGGGATTTCTTCAGAATAACAAAAGGTAGGAATCTACAACAAAGTTTGTTAAAATCCTTGCCATGTACATTGAACACCCAGAGGGGAATGTTTTTTTCTCAACAAAAGTGGAGTTACTCTTCAACTTCTATTCCTTCCTTGCTGTTTAGTTTAAACTTAATTTTATTTCACTCCTCTACTACTGACTTCACCCGACAGGAGCAAGGGGAAATATTTCCAGTTATGTAGAACATGTGAGTCTTTCCTCCTCCTCCTCCTTCTCCCATGATGCATTGCCAAGTGCCTGAATGACCAAATGATGTCACTTGGAGATAGAGAGTCTTGTGTAAGCTCCAATGATTTAAGCCAGCCATATGTGGATCAAAATTCGACTGGTTCAGGATGGACTGGCTGATTTTCAATTTATATATTGGCAGGCTGGTTGTACAGAAACCTGTTGGGTTTTTCTTGATCGATCATGCTGCCGGCTGCTGATAGCAGGAGAGTGAGAATACAATGTATTCTGTATTCCCCACTGTCAGAATACAATGACTTGGCGGGCAGGATTCCCCCATCCACAATGACTGTTCGGATGAGGGAATTGGGCCTTTTTTTTTTTCTCAACCCACTGGTTGAACGAAAAAAAAATGAATAATGTATGGGCTGCCTTTAGAGCTTGAAAAAGGTCTTTCTCTTTGCTTCCATTGATGAATAAAGAGGCAAGAGAGCGTAGGGAATATAAGAATGGGCAGCTGATGGGGTGGGGGGAGAGGCAGTAAAGTAAACTGGGACAGCAGAGTAACCCTATCTTACTTGTTCAAATTGTTTATTGAATTAACATGAAACATATCTTACGGTGAACTTAAGATAGACCTTTGTGATGGATCGAGCGTTCATTGGTTACAAAAAGGAGCACAGGCAGAGTATAGCCTGATAAATGATACACAGAAAAACAATAATTCTAAACAAAATATCTATTGCATATCTAAGTATACTATTGAAGTGCCGTTGAGGGCTTGTTTGCTTAACACATACAATAATTGCAATTAAACTTCATGCACTACATTGAAAGCAGATTTTAACCATCTTCTGCACAGTGGCCTATTTTTATCAATAATTACTAGCTATTGGAACAGATCATGAGAGGGCTACAGTGAAAAAAGGGGGCCTTATTAGATATAAAGTGAGAATAATGCCGTGTACGCACTACAAGTTTTTTTTTGTCCATCCCGAAAAAAACCTGGCAGCTCCGGTTGGAGCCCCTGTACTAACCATCCAAAGTTAGTACAGCGATTTCCCCTGCTGAGCTGTTGTGTTCTGACAGTGAGGTGGCCCCCCCATCAGAACATTCCGATCAGCGCTGTCTGCCATGCTTGTCCTACAGATGCCAGCCAAACGGCCAGCGTCTGTCGGACAGACTGACATACACACAAGCCGAATGTTGGCCGGTTTTTAATGAACGACATTAGGCCTGTGTATGGGGCTTAAGCCCAGCACTAAGTAGCAGGCTTATCCATTGAGAGGTTATTACAAACAAAAAATAAGGCCAAGGCTGAGGAGGAAAACTAGAGAATAGGAGATAAGAGAAAAAAGAGTGAAAGGAAGAAAGGAAGAGAAATTCCCTGGAGGTACCATAACAATGTCTTATACCACCAACCCTCCTCTTCATCATTACAATCACTACAACTGGACTGATATACAATGTATTAGAGACCCCAGATGTACACATACCCTTAGATGGCATCCCTTTCTTGGCCACACTTTTGACTTCTTCTACATCTCCATTGGGATATTTTAATATTTGCAGGCTGTTAAGGCTTCTGTGTTGTACACTGTACATGTTTTCACAGGGAATGCTAAGTAGATTTATTGTTCTTTTTTTATACCCCCTGAGTGCCTTCTTTTGTAAGTTGTCTTATCTGCTCTTTTTTTTCTAAATAAAACGATTGGAGTAAAAAAAGAAGTTTGCTGGCCATATAAAAAAAAAAAAAAAACTTTTCCAAGAAATGCAACAATAAATAACTATATTCAGCATGAAGAACATACAATTGCATGCATTTACATGTATATTGGAAACACAAGCGATATTTGAAATGTGTTATATATTCTGAATGTTGTTTCTTTACCTTAGTGACTTTGTGCAGATTTGCAGGAGTGTCTTTTCCCCTCAGCCTTTGATCTATATTTTATCCTTTTCTTTCGAAAAGCAGTTATACAGTGCACTTTTTTTTTTTTTTTGTTTACATGAACACTAGTATTGCATTTTCATTACATTTAATTCTCTACAAATACAGCACATGGTAGTGGTGTTTCCTGCAGACTTCCATTGTGTTACATTGTCAGTGAGGTGCAGATGTCAAACACAGGGTCAATTTTCATTGTGGTTTTAAAATATCCTTTCTAGTTTTGTGCACTGACCAGAAAAAAACAACTGCAGAACATAAAAACTGAAGATTAACATTAAACTCCAAGCAGATGGCTATATCCACAGTTGAAATACATCTATGTTACCTGTCTTACATGCCAAAAGATTTGTAATTTTGTTCAGCCAGGCTTCAGATCGACTAACCCCCATCAGACAGCACAGCCAGATCCCACATTATCTAGGACATATCTATAGACTCTCTTGCAATTAAACAACACAGTCTTGTCTATGACCTGGTCAAAATGCAATTGGAGAATGAAGGAGCAACAGAAAAATAGTGAGGTCATCATGCTGCTCTCTTAAGAGACTGTGAGACTGTAAAGAGGGTAGGAAACTGTAAGGTAGCCAGAAACGACAGTATCTGGGGCATCTCTACAGACTTCCATGTGATTAAACAATACAGCCTGGTCAACGACCTGGCCAAATGTGCAACAGGAGTATGCATTAACAGCAGAACACCAGTGAAATCATCACTCTGCTCTCTTTGGAAGCTGTAAGAGGTCTATTTATAAATGTTTTCATTCTAGAGTCAAGCAAGTTCCACCAAGGTTTCACACAAAACTAAATCCAAGTAGAAAACATTTGAATCATGGGTTAAAGTTCTGTGAATCTTGTCTAAAAACATTTATAAATAGGTCCTTTAGTGTTAGATGGGCAACAGAGAAATCCCTCCAAAGATCATGTTGTTATGCCGGGGATTACAAGAGACTGTTAATAAAAAAGAAGCCAGTGCTTATATTAGTTACTTTTGAACATGCATCCTTTCATCTGGGCAGGATCTGTCCCCAGAGTTGCCAAGGCTTATTGCAACTTCCCCTTTCTCTTGCGGGACTGGCGCTTCTCTGTTTCAAGAAATACTATTGGGCCGCAGTTATGGTGACAGAGCGCCAGTAGTTCACCCAAACACACTCCAACCCTGCGGTAAACCTTGAGGCGGCCATCTTAGGTTTCTACTCGGCACTGAGTAATCTGGTGTTTAGGGGTCCAAAAGCAGACCCAGACATGACGACTCCGATGCACACGGTGGTGAGGGTGTGGGAACAGATGTCTGTGGGACTTAGTGTAGCCAACACAGTATCTCCATACACGCCAATTTTGAGCATCCCTAGACTGCGACACCTCCAGTCTGTCCCAGATCCTGCCCTGTGGGCCAGATATGAGATAAAAATAATGCAGTAAATCATACCCAAGGGGAGATTACTTTCTTATGACAACCTGAGGAACACCTTTCAGGTCCCCTCGATGATATTTTTCAGATACTTACAACTGCGCCACGCAGTTCAGTTGCCATTCCCTGAAAGGGTAAACATACAGTCTCATGTGGTGGAGCGTTTCCTTATTTCCAACAGTGCGGAAACAATTCTCTCCTTGTATCTTCGGATAACCTCTGAGGATTCAGGAAGAGGGACTAGGTTGTTTCATAAATGGAAGGAGGATATCCCTGCCCTAGCTGACGAAGACTGGGAGGAGGGGATCCAACAATATATCCCATTGATGATATTGGCTAGGGATAGATATATCCAACTGAAATTCCTGCATAGGATGTACTGTACCCCTCAGACGCTCTCAATAATATACACAACTCAAACTGATAGATGCTGATAGTGTGCTGATGAATTGGGTACATTCTTACATGTCATCTGGTCCTGTTCCTTATTTCAGCAGTTTTGGACAGACGTAGTCAATATAATAAACTCGGTGGGAAATGTAACTGTGGGCATGGACCCTACTGTCCTTCTTTTGGGTATCTGCAATACGGCTACACCAAATACACACAAACAGTTGTTCATCTTTTATGCCATGTTTTATTCCAGGAAGGCCATCCTAACTAAATGGAAGCAGCCTGAACCCCCCATGGTTTTGCAATGGAGATCTATGATTGACTCAACCTTACTACTTTACAAACTTTCATACATGAGCTGTAAATGTCCCAAAAGTTTGAAAAAAATATGGGGTGATTGGGTCAAGAATTAAGGGCCTGATGAACTGGGAGGACCTCTGAACAAGAAATGAGTATATGAGGAGATGTAACTGTGCATACTATTCCAAATTATTAACATGTCCCTGGCCCCCCTCCCTTCTTGTTTCCTTCCCCCCTGATCCCCTTCTCCCCCTTCCTTTTTTTTATATCTGCCAAACATTCAGATTTACAGCTGAACTCTACCAGATATAAAAGACACAAAATATTGTAGCTCTATAATCATCATTACACCATTAAATATATTTTAAATGTAATTAGCGTAACTACACAAATGTGACCTGGAATTATCTTCTTGTAGTCCCTGTACAGCAGAGCTTGAACATGGGAGAAAGAAGCAGCACAAAGAGGCAGTCAGTTATGTGCTGACATGAGGAATGCTGACAGGGGGAGATAGCAGAATGACAGAGAGATGAGCTCATCACTGTGCTGTACTTCTTTTGCATTCCAGTCATAGGCTGAGATGGTTCCAGGATAACCTGGTGGTTTGAATGATACTGGCCATCAGACTGATGACATCTATGGGCAGGAAGTCTATGGATTGAATGTGAATATTGTCGTAAAACTGTTTTTCTTATTTTAGAATATCTTTAATGGGCTCATCATTTTTATTTTATGTTTGCTGGAGTTCTGCTTTAAGTGAAATTGCAAACATTGTTAAAGTATCAAAAACCACAGTAGATAATGAGTGTTTCCTTGGTTTTTTTTCCTGCTTTTTGTGCTTGAATGAAAACGTCTATATGCACATACCCTAACATGCAAAGCTGTATATGAATGTTTCATCACATGATGCTATAATAACATTGACTCTGTTTTCCAGCCTTCTCCGTGTGAATGGTGCCGGTGTGAGCCCAGCAATGAAGTCCACTGTGTGGTTGCAGACTGTGCCGTACCAGAGTGTGTAAATCCTGTATATGAGCCAGAACAGTGCTGTCCAGTCTGCAAGAACGGTGAGTGTGATTTGATTTTACAGTCAGCTACACTCTTTTACTGTCATGGCAATGTATTATGTATTATGTATGCCATACTGTGATGGTCTGCTCCTGTACACTTATTCAGTTATAGTTTTTTCATGTAGAACTTATTATAACATTTCCTGTTAAGTGTTTTGTTTTAAATTCTTCTGATACAAAGTAAAGTACAATTTAATATAAAAAGCTGAGAATAAATGACATCTCATTAACCATGCAGAATGATGGAAAACATGGTAGCCAAAAAATAATACCTAGCAATCTAAAAGCACCTCTATAGACTTGTATGTGTTGTATGAAGATAACTAGTTGATTTACAGTACAGTGCCTTGAAAAAGTATTCATACCCCTTACAATTTTCCACATTTTGTCATGTTACAACCAAAAACTTAAATGTATTTTATTGAGATTTTATGTGATAGACCAACACAAAGTGGCACATAATTGTGAAGTGGAAGAAAAATTATAAATTGTTTTCAAATTTCTTTACAAATAAATATGTGAAAAGTGTGGTGTGTATTTGTATTTAGCCCCCCCAGTCAATACTTTGTAGAACCAGCTTTCGCTGCAATTACATCTGCAATTCTTTTTGGGGATGTCTCTATCAGCTTTGCACATCTAGAGTGATGTTTTTGCCTATTTTTCTTTGCAAAATAGCTCAAGCTATATCAGATTGGATGGAGAGCATCTGTGAACAGCAATTTTCAAGTTTTGCCACAGATTCAGACCTTGACCTTGACTGGCCCATTCTAACACACGAATATGCTTTGATCGAAACCATTCCATTGTAGCTCTGGATTTATATTTAGGGTAGTTGTCCTGCTGGAAGATGAGCCTCCTCCCCAGTCTCAAGTCTTTTGCAGACTCTAAAGCCTCGTACACACGGGACGACGATGGTATACAACAGGTCGTACTAACGACCGTTGTATGCGAAATCGATCGTTCGTATGCGCGGTTAGAACAGCCGGCATACGACGGTCATACAAGGGGAGTTGTATGAGCAGACTACAAAACTTGGTCGTACCAACAAGCGGTCATACGAACGTTGTATCGTGTGTACAGAGCAGTTGGTACAACAAGTTGTATTGTGCAAAACACGGCCGAATGCTAATTACATGCACCTGAACGTTCTTTCTGCGGTCGTACAATCGTGCAGTGCAGTCGGTATGCAAGTTACATTATCCAACATACGATTTGAGACGATCGTCATCCCGTGTGTACGAGGCTTAACAGGTTTTCTTCTATGATTGCCCTGTATTTGGCTCCACCCATCTTCCCATCAACTCTGCCCAGCTTCCCTATCCCTGCTGAAGAAAAGCATCCCCACAACATGATGCTGCCACCAGCATGTTTCACAGTGGGGATGTGTCAGGACCTGGGATCGAACCTGGGACCTCTTCTGTGTCTGGCATTGATTCGTCTCACTGAGCTATCTGGGATGCTGGACAGCTCTCTACCTGATCTGTTGGATATTCTGCCTGATCCATTGGACAACTCTGCCTTATTTCTTGATTGCTGTTGAACCTTGGACTCCTTGCTCCTCCCATGAACTTCCTATATAAGCCTTGTCTCTGTACTTCCTCTTTGCCAGGTTATTGTGCTTTCTCAGCCAGTGCCTTGCTCTTGTCTTCCCTGCTGCTGTCCGTATTTTGCTACCATTCATCATCAACCCTTGGCTTGTTCCTCGACTACTCTACTGCCTGATCCCAACCTGCAACTACTCGTTACCGACCTTTTGGCTTGTTTATGACCATGCTCCTGTTTGATCCTTATCTGCTCATCCGCTACTGACTCCGGCTTGCTAACACCCTGGTGGGGCAATCCTGAGGACCGTGACCTGGTACTAACACGCAGCTAAATCCATCTCCACCATCAGGAGCTCTGGTAAACACCGGTTAGTACTTAGACTCCGCACCTCAGGTGAGCCCGTGTCATCTGCCAGGGTGACTACCTGTGTACCTATCCTGCTGGTCAGTAGTAGTCCTGCAACTGCTATAGCAACTGGTCTTCGAGCCTAATGCCTGATCGTGACAGGATGTGTGTTCAGGGTGATGTGCCGTGTTAGTTTTCTGCCACACATAGCGTTTTGCTTTTAGGCCAAAAAAAAAAAATTTTGGTCTCATCTGACCAGAGCACCTTCTTCCATGTTTGCTGTGTCCCCCACATGGCTTCTCAAACTGCAAACAGGACTTCTTATGGCTTTATTTCAACAATGGCTTTCTTCTTGCCACTCTTCTATAAAGGCCAGATTTGTGGAGTGCACAACTAATAAATGCCCTGTGAACAGATTCCCCACGTTATCTGTGGATCTCTGCAGCTCCTCCAGAGTTACCATGGGCCTCTTGGCTGCTTCTCTGATTAATGCTCTCCTTTCCAGGCCTGTCACTTCAGGTGGATGGCCATGTCTTGGTAGGTCTGCAGTTGTGCCATACTAGGGTTGCCACATCATCCCTTTAATCCAGGACACATATGAATTACACAGGTTCTGATGCTAATTTAATGCAGATAAGGCACCAAGTGAGTTTAATTATCACCTTAATCAGCCACAGAACCTGTGTAATTAATATGTGTCCTGGATTAAAGGGATGATGTGGCAACCCTATGCCATACTCTTTCCATTTTCAGATGATGGATTGAACAGTGCTCTGTGAGATGTTCAAAGCTTGGGATATTTTTTTGCAACCTAACACTGCTTTAAACCTCTCCACAACCTTTCCCTGACCTGTCTGGTGTGTTCCTTGGCTTTCATGATGCTGTTTGTTCACTAAGGTTCTCTAACAAACCTCTGAGGGCTTCACAGAACAGCTGTATTTATACTGAGATTAAATTACACACAGGTGGACTCTATTTACTAATTAGGTGACTTCTGAAGGCAATTTGTTCCACTAGATTTTAGTTAGGGGTATCAGAGTAAAGGGAGCTGAATACAAATGCACGCAACACTAAAAAATGTGGAAAACCATTTATCATTTCCCTTTTACTTTACAATTATGTGCCACTTTCTGTTGGTCTATCAGATAAAATCCCAATAAACTAGATTTTCGTTTTTGGTTGTAACATAACAAAATGTGGGAAATTTCAAGGGGTATGAATACTTTTTTAAGGTACTGTATTTTGCAGTCTAATATAGTGAATATGTTATTATTATTTATATTGCACAAAAGCTGCTTTTAAAGACGTGTACATTGTACATACTGTATATAGGAATCACTGATGTATGACAGCATTTGGTCAGTAACTACAATCTCACTGGAGTTTTACTACTTATAGCTTAACTCCATTCAAGTAGCAAAATACTGTATATGTATGAAATAAATATATAGGAACCTGCCAAATGATTAGTAATTTGGTGTTTCCAGTATTGTGATCCAACAGCACCATTACAAGATAGTTCAACCAGACTTTGGACTTCCGCAAACTGATTGGACATCAGTTGAAGGAATAGCAGACACTGACAAGCTCATTCCTCTACAAAGTCTGCGCTCTCCTTCTGGCAGCATGTTCAAGCATCAGTTCCTGATTGGCAGCTAGTGCAGGTCCTATTTATTCCCCTTACTATACAGGGGATTTCAGGGGGTTAATATTAGGACAAATAAAGATACTTCCTGCATTCAGAAATCTTCTTGAACTGAAGTCATAAAGTCTGAGTGATGATCATGTAATATAAGGAGTTTATGCAATAATGTGGTACTTCTCCTCCATAATAGTCAGTCGGATATTTGGCAGTGACCTAGCTAAATAGTCCTTCATATTGGAAGGATTGGGCTGGTATAGCAGCCATATGTACATGCCTGCTGAATACTCTAGCTGGACATGTTCTATAGGGCACAACTGAAACACACTGGAGCAGGAGGGTGGTAACATCTCCTAGGTAGCTTTAAACCTCATAGGAAAAAATACAGTAAACCTAGTAGAGGGAAGTCTTGTCCAATGCTGGCCATATGTTAATATTTTTTTTTCCCTTCAACCAGCAGGTTGAAGGGGAAAAAATGACCCAATTCCCCTATCCACACTCTTGATGTGGGAGGGGGAATAACTGCCACTGTATCATTGTGTTCTGGTGGTGGGGAGCCTTCCCTGCCACCAGAACACACTGATTAGTGTTGCCAGCTATATCCCGTGGCACTGATCGTTCAGGATAGATCGTTCAGTAGATCAACTTCTGTATAACCAGTCTGCCCATACATGGATCAAAATGTGGCTAGTCCTTGCTGAACCAGCTAAATGTTGTCAATGTATGGCCGCCATAACTTACTGAGCCTTCCTACCCCAAACTCCCCCTTCAGAAGGAAAAAAATGTTGATTATGACATATTGGTTGATATATGATCTGTCTCTGTCAGCTATCTATAGGTTTTCATGATTACACCAATATCAATTTTTATAGAACAGTCTCAGCTGCCATATAGATATTAAAGGGAGGAGAAAAATATCAAGAAAAGCCAAGTCAGATAATGAAAAAAAAAGTGCCCATAAGTCCATGTTAAAATGGTGAAAGTAGCTTCCTTAAGGCCCCTTTCACCCCTGGTCTGCCCGAGGGTCAGTGGTAAATCGCCGCTTATTTACTGGTGCTCTACCGCTGTCATAGCAGTGCTATGGCGCCTTTATTCGGAAGGCAACAGGGCACGTTTTAACCCCCTCACAAGGGATTAAACAGGGGTTAAAAGTGCTGGCGCTCCTGGAGCGCTGTACAGCCACTTCGGGAGCTCTGACCATTCATTCCAATGGGCAGGTGTGGTGGAGAAGGGGTGTGTATACACCGCTCCTTCACCGACCCAAAAATCATGCTTGCAGGAGTTTGTTTTTCCTCCCACAAGCGCACCACCCCGAGCCACCCCAGTGTAAAAAGACACACTAGGTTTAATGGAGAGTCGCTTTACAGGCGCTATTTTTAGCGCCTGTAAAGCGCCCCAGTGTGAAAGGGGCCTAAGTTGAACAGTTTTCTAATATTTTGGTGTATTAGGCCCCTTTCTCACCTGATCCGCCCGAGCGACAGTGGTAAACTGCTGCTAATTTAGTGGCGTTCTACCCCTATAATATCAGCGATATGACGCCGCTATTCGGGCGGCAGCAGGGCACTTTTAACACCCCCACAAGGGGTTAAATGGGTTTAAATTGCCGGCGCTCCAGGAGCGGTGTAGAGCCGCTTCGGGAGCGCTGGCTATTCATTCCAAAAATCATACTTGCATTTCTCCCGCAAGCGCACCGCCCCGAGCCACCCCAGTGTGAAAAGATACACTGGGTTTAATGGAGAGGCACTTTACAGGTGCTATTTTTAGCTAAATAGCGCCTGCAAAAGCGCCCCAGTGTGAAAGGAGCCTAAAAGAAGAGTCCGCAAGAAATAAATACAGAGGAAATATGGAACAAACGAAAATAGAGTAAGCAAAAGCAGGTGAAAAGAAAAAGTAGGAAAAAAAAAAAAAGAACAAGAATCCTGTCCAGACGCTCCCCATGATCTCTGTGTATTGCTTGTTCTTGAAATGGTATTATGCAGTAGATTGTGTTTGATGAGTAAACTATGAACTATACCAAAGGATGGTTTAGGGATTAAAAAAGATAGAATCAGATTTTGGATATCAAAGGATTTTCTAAATATCAGGGGCTAAGTGATGTATTAATTCTACAATTGATCTTTTGATAATATGGTTGCAGCAAGAAGATTTCTGAAAAGAACCTTCTTAACTGATGTTTTTTAAAAAGTACCTAAAGTAAAAAAAACAAAGATTACATATATGATATAATTTTCAATTCTCAATTGTTTCATCCTGTTTCTATAAAACTCTGCATCCATTTCAATGATGCCTGTGTCTACCACTCATACTGCACTCTCAATAACCAATTTTGTAGTCACACATTCAAATGCACTGAAAGCAGAGAGTATAAGTGATAGAGAATTGAGTATTGAGTGAAAAAACACATCCCTGGCACCGCTTTAGAAAAGCATGTTGCTTCTTTGCTGGTCATTGGATGGTGCAGACTTTAGCTTTGCTGTGTTAATGAGTTGCTTGATTACTGTTAGGGCCGGTTCACACCTAGGAAATCCGACTTCAGGGGCGACTTTGCTAGGCGATTTGAAAGCGACTTCAGAGCTACTTTCGGCATTACAAGGCGACCTGAAGCGACCTCCATGCCAGGCGACTTTACTTGTGGCCAATCAGAGAAGAGAGGGAGGGGTGTCCTTCAAAAATTCTATTTCTAATTCTTTTCTTTTACCTGTAAAGTCGCTTCTTCATAGACAGTGATCTGACTTGGAAGCGACTTCCATTGACTTTTATGGCTCAAATTGCCTAGAAGTCACTTTGAAATACTACAGGAACCTTTTCAGAAGTCGCTCTGAAGTCGGAGTAGCGCATATTGAGACGGCTCCATTCATTTCAATGGGATTTCTGATGTCAGGCAATTTGAGGAGACTTGGGGCAACACAAGTCGGATCGCAAATCGCCTAGGTGTTAACGGACCCTTACAGAAGCAGGTCTTAGAATTTAATCAAGCAACTGATGGGCAAACTGCATGCTTAAAATCTACACCATGCAAAGTTCAGCTCCCTCCCTTGAAGATACACATTTAAAGGGTGCCCAGGAGTGTGTTCTTTTGCAATCAACAGATTACTCCCCCTTCTGGCTGTTAAGAAGAGGCAAAAACAGTAGCTGCTGCTACAGGGATGGACTGTAGATATGCAAACAATTTCAAAGTATGAAATATATTTCAACAATACGAATGCAGCATGTTGCGCCACTGATTAATGTTTAATTTATTAAATGTAGTGCTCCTTTAGCTGATATTACTAGTGACAACTCAGGGTGTACTAGTGATATTTTCCTTGTTCGTTGTTGTAAATAGAGATAATTGTATCCTCAAAATATTTAGGCTGGGTTCACACCATTGCGAATTGGATGCGGGTTCCCCGCATCCAATTCACAATAGCAGGAGATTTTGACCGGCTCTCTATGGAGTCGGTTCACATATCTCCGCAGCAGGTTCGGTGCGTTTTTCACAAAAATGCTCTGCGACTTTTGGTCCGTTTCAGGTCCAAATTCGGGCTGAAATCGGACCTGAAACGGTGAACCAGGACGCACCGGACCCCTGCTGTGAGCCGCATGCAGTTCATATGTGAACCCAGCCTAAATCTTAGTGCAATATCTTAATGTGTGAATGTGAGATAAATGCATGCACACTTCTAGCTTTTGAATAAATGGCTGAGGTTGGGAGGAAGTAATAAGACTCACCTCCCAATCATTTTACCACTGTAATTGTGCTCCTATCCACCCACATACCTATGGGTAGCTGTGTAACTAAATAGTCCACAGGGATATCTTATACAACATTCCCCAGATCTGCACTATGTAACTTGAAAAATGCCCATAGATTATAAATAGTGGCTAGTTTATAAAGGAGAAAATTAAAAAACCTTTGTCCAAGATTCAGATGAATATTTTAAGTGGAACTAAAGGCAAAATGTTTTTTTTTTTTTTTGGATACAGTAATGGAGGGTGATAACCGATGTCAGTTTTTTGCCATCTGTGTGCCATTGGAGAGATTTAGACATATGCAGAGTGAAAAAAATTGTTTTGTTTTGATTAGTTATTTACATAAGTTAGTTTAGTTAACCACATCAGTACTGAGCACGAAAACCCCCTTCCTGTCCAGGCCATTTTTCAGCTTTCAGTGCTATCACACTTTGAATGACAATTACTCAGTCATGCAGCACTGTACCCATATGAAATTTGCGTCCTTTTTTTCCACACAAATAGAGCTTT
>BLSH010539147.1:1531359-1544632 GCA_018402905.1 Glandirana rugosa
TAGTCACTGGTGGCGGTCAGTGGGCAGTGGGTAGTCACTGGAGGTGGTCAGTGGGCAGTGGTCACTGATGGGTGACGGGTGACTGGCGGTGGTCACTGATGGGTGACTGGCGGTGGTCACTGATGGGTGACTGGCGGTGGTCACTGATGGGTGACGGGTGACTGGCGGTTGTCAGTGATGGGTGACGGGTGGTGGTCAGTGATGGGTGATGGGTGACTGGAGGTGGTCAATGATGGGTGACGGGTGGCTGCTGGTGGTCACTGATGGGTGACGGGTGACATGCCATGGTCACTGACGGGTGACAGGTGCTCTTTATGATGACAGTCTGATGACAGGTACACTTTATGATGACAGGTACCCTTTATGGGGCAGATGGGGTGACTGTTGGGTGACTGGTACATTGGGGGGGCAGGGGGGGTGTGTCAGTGTGTTTTTACTTTACAGATCAGTAACTCACTGATCCCAGCTCTTCTCTCCTCACACTGGACACAGTGTGAGGAGAGAAGAGCTGGTAACAGTGAGTTACCGCTCTGTTTACATTGGATGTGATCGGCTGTGAAGTAGATCACAGCCGATCACAAGGTAACAGCCACCGGCCGGCAGCTGATACCAGTGTCGGTGACAGGCAGTGTTCCTCAGGAACACGCCGCCACCAACGTGCACGCGCAGCGCGCTCCCGATCGCGCGCATGCGCCGTGCCAACGGCGGGCGTGCCATTTGTGATCAGCCGTGACTTCGTTACGGCCGATCACGTGGTGCACAGCCATAACCAATGGCTGTTCACCCCTGTCGGTGAAGCCGTGTGTCCTGGGGAGACACCAACACCGACAGAGCTGGGATGCGCGCACCCGATCGCGCGCAATCCCGGCTTAAAGGGAGGACGTCATATGACGTCCACCCGGAGTGATAGCAGGTCCGCCCCGCCGTCATTTGACGGAGGGGCGGACCTGAGGTGGTTAAATTAGTTTCATTTGTTTCGTTTTGTTTTCGGAATTCGTTTTGTTTATTCATTTTCGAATCGATTTAGAAAAGTTTTCGAATCAATGTTTTCAAATTCAAATTCTTTTCAAATCATTTTCCAATTTCCAAGGAGAATGGGGTGGAGTGGAAAGTGGAGCAATAGAATGGCAAAAGATACAATAGAGGGGAATATAACAGAAAATGAAAGCATATGATGTGGTGGAGTGGAACAGAGCTGTTTTACTCTGTTGTATTCTATTCTTTTTGTTTTCTGTTTTTTTTTTTCTGTGCTATTCCTTTGTTTTCTATTATATTTTATTCTCTTTGGAAATTGGAAAACTATTCAAATTCGAGGACGAATTCGAAAACTATTGGAATTCGAAAAGTATTCAAAAATGATATGAAAATGTTTTGAATTCGAATTTCATCCGAATTTTCTTTTATTTGGTAATATTGGAATTTGGAATTAGTCCGAATTTTCTTTTATTCGGATTTGTTTAAATTCAGTACTATTGTAATTGGAAAATTCGGACATATCCGAATTTCCAAAAAACGAAAATTCATCAGAATTTGAATTCATTATAAAACTAACCGCACATGTCTAGATAGATTTCGCTTCACTTCCTACCCCAGGAAGTCAGAGGAAATCTTTTGAAAGTGAGGAAATCCCAGTGTGTCACAAGGGTCACTTGAGCTTGTGTCCCCATTGGAAGACCCCCCCCCCCCCCCCTGCTCTGATTTCAACTCAAATTGTGGCATTTTCTTTTACTTTCACTTTCAATGATAACGGTAAACAGGACAAAAGGGGAGAGGGTGAATATCCCTAATGAGGGCTCAGACAGCAATAGAAACTGACAGGTGTTTGAATCCCGCTCCACTATATCTAAAAAAACTAACTAAAAAAAAGATTGCCTTTTGTTACACTTTAACTGCTTCCAGACCGCCCACCACACATTTATTGCGGCAGGGCGGCCCGGCTGGGCAAAACAACGTAACTGAACGTTGTTTACTCTTAAGGATCTTGCACCGCCCGCGACCCACTCCAATCACTGCGGGAACCAATCAGTGGGTCTGCCTATGTAAACAAGGCAGACCGCTGTTCTGGCAGAGAGGAAGAGAAAGATCTTGTGTTCCTGCTAATCAGGAACACAGATCTCTCTCTTCCTGCAGTTAAGCCATCCTCCACACAATTAGAAAGCATTCCCTAGCAGTGCACTCAACCCTTTGATCGCCCCTGATGTTAACCCCTTCCCTGCCAGTGTCATTTATACAGTGATAGTGCATTTTTTAGCACTGATCATTGTATTGGTGTCACTGGTTCCCAAAAAGTGTCACTTAGCGTCAGATTTGTTCACCGCAATGTTGCAGTTCCGCTAAAAATCGCTGATCACCGCCATTACTGGTAAAAATAAAATTAAAAATAGATGCAATAACTTTTGCGCAACCCAATCAATATACGCTTATTGGGATTTTTTTTTTTTTGTAGCTGAATGCATATTGGCCTAAATTGATGAATAAATTAGATTTTTTAAATTTTTTATTGGGTATGTTTTATAGTAAAATATATTGGGGTTTTTTTTTTTTTTTCAAAATTGTTGTTTTTTGTTGATCGTGTAAAAAATATAAGCTGCAGGGGTGGTCAAATCTCATCAAAAGAAAGCTCTATTTGTAGGGAAAAAAAGGACATACATTTTGGGTACAGTGTCATATGAATTTGCAATTGTCAGTTAAAGCAACGCAGTGCCATGTCAGAAAAAAATGGCCTGGTCATGAGGGGGGTAATACCTTCCAGGGCTGAAGTGGTTAAAGTCATACTAAAGTTTTTTTGTGTTAAAATTAACAAACATTTCCTACTTACCTGCTCTGCGCTGTGGTTTTGCACAAAGCAGCCCAGATCCCCCTCTTATCGGGTTCCTCTTTGGCGCTCCTGGCCCCTCCCTCCCGTTGAGTGCCCCCACAGAAAACAGCTTACTATGAGCCGCAACTCCCTGTGCCCATTCAGGACAGCATCCTGGCCCCACCTCCTCTCTCTCCTCATTGGCTCACTGACTTTAATTGACAACAGCAGGAGCCAATGGCGCTCTCTGCTGCCATCTCCCAATGAGGAAGGAGAGTCCTGGACAGCCGAATCTCTCGTGCAGCATTGCTGGATCGAGATGGGCTCAGGTAAGTATTAGGGGGGCTGTTGCGCAAAGAAGGCTTTTTATCTTAATGCATAGAATGCATTAAGATAAAAAAAAAAAAACTTCTGCCTTTACAACCACTTTAATGGATAAACAATGTTATTGTGTCAAAATGTAAAATCACCAAGGAAATTGTCAGCTATTTAATAGGCTCTGGTTCATTAATTCAGTTCAATACCTATAACCAAAAGATATAGCTGTGTGTTCCAGTTTGTGTCACTGAAAATCAGATTGACTGACTGTTTCTGAGAACTGACAGAATTGATGCAGCCGTTATAGGAACTTGACATCAATGATGTTTGAAAAGACAACAATCCATGTCATACTGGACTAAGGACTGATTAAGCTTTTTTGGGGGAACATTGCACAAGATATGTGTACATCAATCTTTATGGCGTTTTTGTGTAATATACAAATGACTTGAATCTCTGGGGTCTGTGTAGTCCAAGCCTACTCTATTCTTGGATCAATTACATGTAAAAAATAATGATACAATGGGGATAATTAACTCAAGCGAAAAACACAAGTGGTTTTCTACTTTGCAGGAATATATTGTGATGCACGGAAGAGCCTTCTTAAAACAGATGGTAATTAACATGCCATCACTTCCATCTCAAATGCAGAAAGTAAGGTGGTTATTCCTCATTTAAGTATGGCGGGCAGATCCATCTGATTCCTTTATATCTCTATGGCTAAATGCTCATCCAGATAGCACACAATCAAGAATAAAACAGCTATTTACAGAAACGTATATACAACTGTTTCTGGCTTGTAAGACATGAAAAACATGCCTTGGATAGAGCAAGGTGTGCAGAGCAGAATAGGCGCAGAATAGGCGAAAAGGATCTAAAAAGCCCCCTACTACATTACTATAAAATAAAGTATCACATTTTTAAACAGATGAAATTCATATATTATAACTTTCACTGCTAATCCAAGAAGTAGGCAGATTATTTCTCATTAAAGTCTAAGCGCAGTTTTGAAGAGAGAAAAAGAAACTTCCTGGTTAACAATATATAGAGTACAATGAAAGAAGTTGTAGCAAATGTTATGGCAGACATGCGCCATAATGTAATATGCAATTGCATTTGCCTGTATCTTCCAATGTGCTTTTAAAGGGATTCTGGCTTTACTATAATTATCTGAACATACACTATATTATTAAAAGTATTAGGACGCCTGTCTTTACACGCACATGAACTTTAATAGCATCACAGTCTTAGTCCGCAGGGTTTAATATTGAGTTGGCCCACCTTATTGACCTTGCTTTGTGCACTGGTCCAAATCATTTGGTGGAAGGGGGATTATGATGTGGGGATGTTTTTCAGAGGTTGGGCTTGGCCCCTTAGTTCCAGTGAAGGGAACTCCTTAAGGCGGCAGCAGCATACCAAGACATTTTGGACAATTTCATGCTCCCAACTGTGTGGGAACAGTTTGGGGATGGCCCCTTCCTGTTCCAACATGACTGCACACCAGTACACAAAGCAAGGTCCATAAAGACATGGATGAGTGAATGTGGGGTAGAGGAACTTGACTGGCCTGCACAGAGTCCTGACCTCAACCCAATAGAACACCTTTGGAATAAATTAGAGAGTGGAGACTACCAGCCCGGCCTTCTCGTCCATATCAGTGCCTGACCTTACAAATGCGCTTCTGAAAGAATAGACAAACATTCCCATAGACACTCCTAAACCTTGTGGACATCCTTCCCAGAAGAGTTAAAGCTGTTATAGCTGCAAAGGGTGGGCCAACTCAATATTGAACTCTGCGGACTAAGACTGGGATGCCATTAAAATTCATATAAGTGTAAAGGCAGCTGTCCCAATACTTTTGGTAATATAGTGTAATAATGAGGCAGCAAATATGATGTTCTCCAAACATTCACTGCAGGTGTGTGTTTTTAAATGACAGTGATTGTTTCACCAAAAATGAATGTATGGTAATATTCACATTCGCTGCTTTATAACTATGCCTCTAAGTGTTGTTTATAATTTTATGTATATATATATATATATATATAATTTATGTTTTAAATAATGAAGGGGGTAATGCTCATGTGGGATTAATTAGAGTTTCTGTATAATGGTGTATGGGTAGTGGCTTTGTCATTTTTTTAAAAAATCCCTGTGCCTTGCACAAACAAAGCAGGATAGAAGCAGTTCATGCTGATTATTTTAACAAAGAAAGAATATTATTTTATATGTCGGGGTGCAGCATTCCCGTTGCTGGTACAATTGATTGCATCCCCAAAATACCCTTTGATGGGCACAAGTCCTAAGCCAAAGATAAAGCGACCAGGCTTTATTTAGACTTCACACTGTCCTAGACCCCCTAAATGATACCAATCTTTTTGTGGAAATTCAGTTATTTGTGCCATGTGATTATTTTAATATAAACTAATGCTAGGATGTGCTGTTTATAGTGCAAGTTGTTTAATTTATATTCACAGCTAACTATGGATCATTTTGACATAAACCAAACCTGTTGGGGGAACAAACCGACCATATTTAGCTTGTTTACCTGTCCAAACCTCCAGAACATCAGTCAGAAGTCTGTTGTTAATGTCACTCAGGTTCCCAGATGTTGTTTTTTACATTCCAGCAGCACCAGGGACCAGTCCTTTGCGATTGGAGTAGCGGTGGGGTAGCATTGGCAGCGGGTCGTCATGGCAGTGGGTCAACATAATTGGACAGCAGACATTGTGACTGATGTGGATCTACATTGCTAGAGAACATGATTGAATTGTATTTATATTGTAAGATATTGTTATTTATTTTTTTAATATTATTCAATAAATTACCGGTACTTTTTTTCACAGAGTGGGTGTTTATATTTGCAATTTACGTGTTGTTTGTGAATTAGTAACAAGGGGTACTATGTACCCCATACTCATTCACCTTGGTTGGGGCTGGATGTCTGGGGGTCAATTATCCTAGAAAGGTTAGGTATTTTGGTATGGTGGCACTCTAGTTATTGTGCCACCCCCCACGATCTTGTACACAACATGCAGGCAACTTTGCTGTATATGTATTGTTTTTAAATATGTGCAAATGCATGTGCTTTTTAATACATATCAATAAAACGTATATTTTAATTTTGCGTAATAGTTTTTGTCTTGGGCACCGTTACCATCCCTATTCTGTTTCCCCTCCCCCATTCCAAACCTATCCTAAAAAGGATTTCCAGATTCCAATAAGTTTTCCCCCCCAGACCCTCACATTCCTCTTGAGGGACAAAAATGTGAGGAAGAGGCCCTTGCTCCCATTAACATGGGTCTTGAAGGACACACTCCCAATGTTGAGGTCATGCGGCCTGGTATAGTTCAGAAGGGGGTTGCATGCTTGCTGCACCTTTCCTGGCCACCCAGGCTGCATGCCTGGATAAAGGTCCTGTATGAAATTTTATGGGGAGGGGGACAACATTTTTTTGTTTGTTTTTCTTAAAGAAACAATACGCATTGCTTACAAAAAAAGTGTACTCTCCTTTTTAATAGAAAAAAAGTAAAACAAAACAGAAAACCGGGGGGATCCCCCTAAAGATTCATAAAATACCCATGCAGACTGGGTGGTCAAAAGAAGGGGGCAGCAAACTTGGCCTTGCGAGGCCACATGTCCTCAACATTGGGAGGGTACTCTACAGAGTGAGGGACAACATCTGCCTTCCCTTGCAAACCAGCTTGTCCCCATGTTGATGAGGACAAAAGCCTCACCAAGAAGTGCTTCAGTATGCAGATTAAATGCACTGACTTCATTAAGACTTTTCTGCTCTGCAACCTTGTTCTAGTTCAGTTGCTCAAAAATTAGTTGGATTAACATGACAGCTAGGCCCCTAGCCCTTTCAAAAAGAGGTCAGAGTAGCAGCTTCATTCCTCTCTCAGTAGTTTCCCTTGGTATAGGGTGTGTTTACACTAGGGATGTGACAAACTGGTTTATATCCCTGCAGGGGAAATATTCTTTATAATGACGCTCTGTGGTGTTTTTGCCTTGAACTAACAACTTAAGGGGTTGATTTGAGCTATCATACTCTTGTGTAACAGTTCAGGAGTTACTAGAACAGAACTCCAATTTCTGCAGCAATGGCAACTCGTGAATACTGTATTGCATTATTAATAGCCCCATTTAAAAGCAGCCGTGAACAAAAGGTTTAATTGTGCATTGAACTTGCCCTTTATCCTTTACAATTGCTGCTGTATGATAGCCCTTTGTTATACGTTAGAATGAATTAAATGCAAATTGTTTCACAGTACAGTGGGCAGAAGGGAAAATACACTATTGGTATGTTGATGACAGCACCTGTAATTCTTAAGAACAATTAAAGCATTACAAGCATAATTATAGGGTGGTTCAGTTTTTTGTGCTTATACCATGCTTTTTCAAGCAACAATGAAATTAACACAGCTGAAGTCCAGATTTTGGTATAATAGATTTATTCAGCACAGCACCATCTAGAGGATATAGTTGTGAATTTCACTAACAGTGCTTCCAGCCTTAAGTTAATTACAAGAATTATATTGATGAAACTCAAAGTGATTTAAAGTATGATCACACTGTCACAAAGAATATTGCATATGTATATGATGGTGCGCTGCGGTATGTTGGCACTGCGACACACTGACGCATGCATGTATCATGCACTACTTCAATGGGATGATGTGAATGGGCTTTTAAGGTTACAAACTAATCATTTTATCATTAAAACTAAACTTCTGAATATCACAGGATTTTTACCTAACTTAGAGGTAGCTAACCGCAAAAAAATTACCCCCTGCAGGTTAAAATCATAATGTATTAGTATGCACCACATTCTAGCACATTGTGACAGACTTACCTGCACACAGAGCCCTCCAGGGCAGCATTGTCATGGCATCTTCACCTGGTTCACGGGCTTCAGCTGTATAAATGATCAGGGTCACGATGACATCGATCCCGCGTATGCAGATGGGGGCCCCGGCACAAAGCTCGGAAGGTAAGGCACAGGTATGCCATCCCTTCAGAGCGAATGCGCCGGTGAAGTCACCGGCTGCATCCCTTGTGAGTATCTCCTAAAAAGTTCAAGCTTAGGAGATATTCACTGTACCTACAGGTAAGCCTTTGTATAAGTTAGATAGTGGACTTTACTTCCACTTTAATGCAGGTTAGACATTGAGTCTCATTTGTACATTTCTCAGCCTGTGTAATGCATATGTGTACAGTGTTAAAAGAATCATGTTGCAATTCTAAATGGATTTCCTTTTAAACAATAGTATTTCCATATACCTGCTGAAGATAAATCCTGTTACCGGCTACATGGCCTGGACATGTTTTTGCTGTGAACAAGCTGTTCCAGATGTCTTCCTGAACATGCTGTTAGGAGAAGGAAGTTTCTGCTTTGAGCTGTAGATGCAGTCTGCTGGAGTAGGCTTTGCAGAACATAACAGAATGTACTCCGGGCCAGTGGTGCTGAAGGCAGCATTGGAAATAGCAAGGGTAAGCCATCATGGCATTTTAGAGGTTTTTGGAACATGTACTTAAGTATAATTTTTAGTCAATTTACAGGTATCATTATGCCCCTTTAATGTTTTATCTTGTGTGGGCTATATGGTATAATTAAAGTAAGGACCTTACTGCCTCACAGAAGACGTCCACTCGGATGAAACATACTTCAGGCTAAGCAAGGAAGCAGTGTTGATGTTGTGCCACCCGTGGTGGGCGAAAGGTGGATGTTTTGTTTCCTGATGCCTGTTTTAACATTGTAAGTAGTTTTCTATTAAACCTCTTATAATACATTGAACGCTGCACAATGAGTTTTTTCTCTTCTCATTGATATATTGCATGGCTGATCTGAGGTTCCGTAAGGATTTAGTGATATGGTGACTTCCATTCCTGATATCTAAAAAGCATTTGAAAAACCTGAAGTGAGGGGTCAAACTCATTGATTTGAGTACAGACCTTGAGAGGTCTAAGAATCTGGTAAGAGGATATATTTGCCCTTATTTCCTATGGGGAGCACTGGGTGTTGCAGCAGTTAGAGGACATCTGCACTTGATTGTGAACCATTTTTAATGGACACTTACTAACAATTTTCATGTATATTAATTTTCTTTTTTCTTTATTGGATTTTTTTATCATACTATTGATGTCGTCACTTATTAAAGTGATACTTAAGGTACATGTTTTATTTTTTTAAAATAACAAAACATGTCATACTCGCCTCCTCTGTGCAGCGGTTTTGCACAAAGTTGCCCCAATCCTCCTCTTCTGGGATCCAATCTTGGCTCCTCCTCCGCATTGAGTGACCCGTCAGGGAAGCGCTTTCCCTGGTGGTCACCTGTACATGCGCGCTCCCGAGTCCTGCTGTTGCGTGTATTGACACATACAGCGGGACTCGGCCCCGCCCCCAGCTCCCGTGTCACTGGACTTAATTGACAGCAGCGGGAGGTGATGGCTCCTCTGCTATCAATCCATGCAATGAGGACCAGAGCCCGCAGCTAGAGGGACAAGGCTCGTCCCTGGCGTGGGATCGGTTCGGGCTCAGGTAAGTGAAGGGGGGCTCTGTGGGGGCTGCTGCACTTAAAAGGTTTTTCACCTTAATGCATGAATGCATTAAGGTGAAAAACCCAGAGACTTTACAACCCCTTTAAGTCATTCATGGTGATTTATGCTAAAAGTGGATGTAAACCCTCACATATACCCAGTGAAGTGAACAGCCTCAGATAATACACAGAGATAAAACAAACCTCCCTATATACCTTTTACATGTATATCTTCTGTCTTCATCTGTATTTATCCTTTAGAAAGTGGAGATTGTGTTAGCAATTTTTCTCTTCCTGCTTAGAACTACAGAGAAGCCTGAGCACACAGCCAAGACAGCTGATTGGAGGAAAGGCACACACCCTTCTCCTCATAGGTAGAGACTTTCAGCTCTCTCCCTTGTATTGTCAAGAGCTCTGCTCAGAGGCATAACTAGAACCTTCAGGGCCCCGGTGCAAGAAATTATGAAGGGCCCCCTGACCCCTGGCCAGGGCTCTTCCCTCTTCCCACTGATCCTGAGATGAGGCCCTTTACTCCTATTGCGGGTCCCTTTATTATGGTGCTGCAGCGGGGCCCTTTCACAAGTTTTGCTGCAGGCCCTCTTTCTACCATCTTCGGGCCCCCCATGATGGTGAAATGCCAGGGCCCGGTCACAATTACAACCTTTGCAATCCTGATAGTTCCCTCACTGGTGTCAGTAATTTTTATTTTTATTTTATTATTTTTTTACCATTTCATTTTATTTCTTTTACAATTTTATTTTTAGAATTTTTTAGGAGCTCTGTTGGGGGGCATTGACAAGATATCAGGGATCTAAACAAACCTCAGCTCTCAATTTCCATCTGTGTAGCCTCAGCTAAACTGAAGTATAGTAAAAACAGTTTACTATGCTTCAGTTATGAATGAACCAATTGGTATCAATCACTGACTCTGTTCATTCAGAAAAGGAAGGAGCCGGTAAATGACAAATTTACCCACCTGTTCCCATCTCTCCATCATGACACATCTTCTACAGCAGCTGGCAGTAGAGAGGAGGGGGAGACCAGGGAAGCACACAGGAGTCCTGGGAACAGCAGAAGACAAGTGAACTGGATAGAGGAAAATGGAGGAGATTGGGTCCTCTACATGTCACCCCCACCATCCCTCCTATTCAGGTGTACAAGGGATGCACAAGGGCCCCCTGGACCATGGGACCCGGTTGCAATTGCAACTCCTGCAACCCCTATCGTTACGTCCCTAGCTCTGCTAATCTATTTACAGCAACCCCCCCAACACAAAACTCCGGCTGCTCTTATCATAATGTGACAGAAACTTGTCAGGCTGATAACACAGGAATGGTGCAGGACAGAGCTACAACACACAGAGCTTTGAAGAGAGATAAGATAACCCTGCAGATGTGCCCAGCTCAAATTTCATGAATCAGGTTTACATCCACTTTAAGTTTATAGCAGCGCAACATGTTTTTTATTTTATTTTGGTCTGTTGTTGGGTACAATGTTGTGAGTGCTGCTGTTGTTCATATATTTTTTTCACTTAATATTTGTCACATGGAACTCACCAAGTACAAGTTTTTATTTATTTATTATATGGTATAATTGCATCATTTTACTTCTATTGATGTAAAGTGACATTGCACATTCTTTCACATAAAACGCTCTCTCCCCCCGGTAAAACTACCCAACAGCTATGAGTGGGGGCTGGGGAGAGATGTAATTTCTGCAAGCTCTAAAGGTCGCTATGGTGTTGGATATGCTTCTGCAAGCTCTAAAATGTGCCTGTACCCATTTGTTGCTAATAAGATCTGGATGGTCCACTCTGCTCCTTTTCCAAAGTGGTTGCCCCAGTAACAATATAACAAATGTATTTATGGCAAAACAAAATCTAGCGGACCTAGGTTTATATATTTTCTTTGGCAATTGAAACAGCTCCCTTATATCTATTTTATCTTTCTACAGTATTGAGTTTCCCTGGAGTCCAGCCTTAACCTTTTCTCTGAGAGAATGCTGCTTCAGGGTCCATTCAGCACTGGACACATTCCTTAAACCATGGGCTATTGTTTTGGTAATCTCTGTTGAAGATCACAGCCCTTGATCAAACTGGTTGATATCTGATTTAGTGTAGATCATACAATCAGGAGCCTTGACTTTCAATCATGTAACCACTGAAGGTGCCTGGGACAACTTTTTGTGTAGCAGTAGTATGTCAGCCATTCTGTTAGTCTCCATTTGTCCACCCCAGCAAGACTCTTCAACTAACCTTATGTTAACATTTATTTTAGTCCTTATTTTATATAGTGCAAGTAACTCCGTGTCTAAGAGCGGTTAATTTAAAATAGTAAATTTTTTAGACTCTTATGACATAGGGCAGTACATGCTTTCTCCATCTGATAAGGACAAGTCACAAACTGCTTGTTAGCAATAAAACACCTCTAATAGAATGCTCATGTCTCAGAGCTTCAAATTAATAGAATAACATAGCTCACTGTGGATTAGATAAAGCGTACATTAAAATGACAGGTCACAGTGACACATGTTTGGACAAGACTGCCACTTACATTCATTACCAATGGTAACAAACAGCTTTTAATGGATGTAATTGGATAATGCTGCTTTCAATAAATATAGGATTTAATTAATATCTGTGCAGTCTGTACAATAGTGAACTATTACATTAGTGTGGTGCAGAAAAAGTCTTTCATGTTATCTAGAAGTAATGAGAGTTTTACAGTAGACAGATTAAACACGAAATGGGTCACTGGAGATTTCTAGGAGTCTTAAATGGGATTAGAACTCGCTCTCTCACACATGCACCTCTTTGGAGAAGTAAATGATCCTGCACACTCCATTCTTATACAGACAGTATATAACTCTGTCTCCTATGGCCTCTTGTCAGATCTCTATACTGAGATCTTGATTATCCACAGTCACAATTTTCAGCAAATGTCACCTTAACTTCAAGACCGTTATGCTTTTGTTCATTCTTTCTGAACCTCCTTTAAGGTACAGGATAGCTAGCACCTGTTATTAAGTTGATATTTTTAGGTGGAAGTCCTATTTTTTGATTCCATCTTCTTGAAGAATCCAAGTAGTGGTATAGTAGGAATAGTACCTACTGCTGTAAGAATATCTGTATGGCTGGTGTGCTAAGTCAGCATCACTCAGTTTGGAATCGCAAAGTTTAACCCAATTTTTGTGGGGGGGGGAATAGCAAATAACAAGTCACAGAAGTCATATTGTAATTGAATGTTATTAAAAATTACCTTTCCTTTTCAATCTGCAGCCGCTGTAATTTTCTGAAAATGAAATGCAATATGGCTACCTGGAGTACTGACCACTCCCCAGAAACATCACTTCCTGCTTGTGTGATTGGCTCACCAAGTTTCCTAGAAGTTTGCCTAAGCTACAAGTCAGATTTCAGGCATCCCCTGCAACAAAAATGACAATTTTGGTGAGATACTCCCAATAGGAACATGTCTAAAGTGATGCAGGTCCAGCAGATTTCCTCATTAGTGCTCTGCAGCTGCACAGCTGATTGATAATTATGAAACCACTCCCATTAGACCCACTTTGCACAGAGGAACAAACAGGGATTTCTTCAGAATAACATAAGGTAGAAATCTGC
>BLSH010539147.1:1545543-1561879 GCA_018402905.1 Glandirana rugosa
TTAGATTATCACACATACCCCAGAATTCCGGGCGAACTGTCGAACAACAGGCTTTAAGAATGGCAATCATACGAGGAAAGCTGTCGGCTAACTGTAAAAAGCAATCTGTTTTCGACCTACACGTGTGATCATTTAAAAACAGCATGCTGTTACGGTGTAGGCCAAAAGCAAGGTAATCATACCAAAAGTATGCCTTTTTTTAACATGCAGACTCTGATGCTTAAGAGTCTTTCCTTTTTTTCTACGTTTTTATAAGTTTTGTAATGCAGTGAAGTCTAAAACCATACTAATGGAACGAAAACCGGATGTGGCATTGTCGTACGACAAAAATTTACTAGTGTGCACATCCAGCTTTTGTCTAACGAAAAATGTCAATCGGCTGTCGAAAGGAGCATACTAACGGTAAGAATTTCGGACAACAAGCTGTCAAGCGGGCCTTAAGACCCCATACACACTATTAGATTTTCTGCAGATTTTTGTCTTTGGATTTACCAAAACCATGTAGTGTAAGAGCCTGTCTGATTGCATACAAATTGAAACTCTAAAGCCTCGTACACACGGTTCGACAGTCGTATACTACAGGTTGTACGAAGGACCGTTGTATGCGAAATCGATCGTTAGTACACGCGATTAGAACTGCCAACGTACGACGGTCATACAACAGGAGTTGTATGAGCAAACTAGAACTTGGTCGTACCAACAAGTGGTCATACGACCGTTGTATCGTATGTACAGAGAAGTTGGTCCAACAAGTTGTATTGTGCAAAACACGCATGCTCAGAAGTCAGGAACGGGCAGACACTAATTACATGCACCTGAACTTTCTCTTTATACTTTCATAACACGACACTACGTTCAGCTTGGTCGTACAATCGTGTAGTGCATGTCAGTATGCTAGATACAACAGCCAACATATGATTTGATCCGTTTGGTCGTACGACCGTCGAACCGTGTGTACGAGGCTTACCTGTCTGGTGCAAATTCCAGCTATGATGCCTGTGAGAAGGACAGGTGCTGCTGTTCAGCTTCTCCTGTCCCTTCTCACAGCACATCGGCTGGCAGGGGAGGAGGGGGGGGGTGCAGTGAGGAGGGGGAAAGACTGCCGTTCAAGTGCAGATGTGAACTGGACACATTGAAAACAACTTGTTTTCAAGTGTCCTGCGAATTGGATGAGGTGTAAGCCACATTCAATTCGCATAGTTCTGAACTCAGCTATAAGATTTGACCTCATATTATATGGTTTTGGTAAATCTGAAGACAAAAATCTGCAGAAAATCTAATAGTGTGTGTATAGGTTCTAAGGCTCCTTTCACATGGAGCGGATCCGCTGGACGGACTTGGCTAGCTCAGCAGGAGATCCCTGCTGGGCAGGCGGATGACAGGTCCGTCTCTGCTCACTGTGCTGGGACGGACCTGTCAGAGCCCCGCTGTTCTCTATGGGGAGATCAGATGAAAACGGACAGCCATTTTCATCCAATCCGATCTGCTGGACGAATGGCAAACGTATCTGCCCATAGCAGTCAATGGGTGGCCCGCTCAGATCCGCCTGAAAAACGGACAGGATCGTGAAAGGGGCCTAAGTCTTAGGCTAGTCATACACTGTTAGTTGGTTTTTCGTTCAGCAATGTAGTCCTCTATCCACACAAACAAGGAGGATGGAGAAATCCCCCTCGCAGGTAAGGATGGGCTCGGGCGTGTTCTCGGGTGTGTATGGAAACCGGACATGCCCAAGCCCGCCAGGAAGTGAACCCTGCACTGCGCTAATCACAGGCAGTAAGACATTCCCTGATCACTGCAACCACGCATCAGGGAAATGTCTCACTGTCTATGATTAGCGCAGGGCAGGGTTCACTTCCTGGTGGGTTCGGGCACGTTCGGTTCCAAACAAGCCCGAGCCCATCCTTATTTGCAGGACATGATGTTCTGACAGTGGGACCTGTCACTGTCAGAATACACTGATCAGTGGCTGCAACCACTTATCAACAAAAGTTTTCCAGCTTGTCTTTTCAACAGAAGTCGATCAAATGATTAACTTCTTTCAAGAGGGCACAGCCACACATGACTGAAATTTGGTTGGTCCGTACTGAACCAATTGAATTTTAATCAACATATTGCCAGCTTTGGGCAGGGTCCGTACACTTATCCCTACACAGCACCTTACATTGATCAATTATCTCTCTGTTTGCTCTGTTTTGTTTGTTAAAATGTTCCTTTCCAGCTCATGTTCACTGCAGCCCACGTTCACATCGCCCCGATTTGGCATGCGATTTCCAAATTGGGGCGACGCTGACTTTGCGGCGCTCACACCGATTCCCAAAAGTAGTTCCTGCACTACTTTTGGCAGCTTTGGGGGTGATTTCAATAGACATTTGTGCATGAACCCGCACTGATGTCTCTGAAATCGCTCCTGAAGGTGGACTGACATGCGGGTAGGGTTGCCACCTCATCCCTTTAAACCCGGACACATATGAATTACACAGGTTATAAGGCTAATTTAATGCAGATAAGGCACCAAGTGAATTTAATTACCTCCTTAATCAGACTCAGAACCTGTGTAATTCATATGTGTTCAGGTTTAAAGGGATGAGGTGGCAACTCTACATGCGGGTATGAAATCAGCTGAACTCGCACGTTTTCTAACCCGCAGTCACTGTCAGTGTGAACCTGGGCTTAGACCAAGACCCTTGCAAGAAGGTGCTACCAAATCCAAATCTGGTACATACCCTAGGAGCATTTAAAAATAAATCTAACAATTGTGTAACAAACATATAATTTTTTTTTTTAATTGCCTGGATTTGGCTTTAAATATTTATTTAAAACTGAAGTTTTCTAGCTCAGGTTAGACTGGATATACATCACAGTACAGAGTTGCAGCTGGCGTGTTCATTGTGTAGAGAATCTGCCACATAAATGTGTATGTTCCCTTAGAGACAAGTACTTGTATCTGACAGGGCTGAAGTGTTTCCCTGCCGACTCGCACTAGAGAAAAACCTCTGCCTTAATCATTTATGGCTTTTTTTTCAGCTTTGCAATTGCAGTGCAATTATAACAAATACACGACATTGAACATTTTACTACTAAAAGCGAATAGCAGTGGTGGTTGCATTTAAATCACTTAGGCGCCAAAGGGGTAATTTTTACACCTGTGTTCACTTCAAATAACCACTCAGGTTCAGTGGAATGTCAGTATGTTCAAATCTACATTGAAGTGAGGACTGCCTGGAGAAAAAAAAATTACACCTTTATTAAGGACAGGAGCACAAAGGCTTAATAGTAGATCAATCATGCTGCTAAAATTGTGAGTGAAAAATCACTATGAGTAGTGATCAGCCAATACACAAGCAAATGGTTTGCTATGTTGTAGAAGCCATCAATCGCACAATAAATATGTGTGCAGCACGCCATTTATTCTATGTAACAATCAGTTGCATCTCTTAGGGATTAATCACTAGTGATTTTAACGTCAGGATTGAGCCACTAAAAATAACCCATGTGCTCCTGCCCAAAATTACCCCTTAATATCTAATCAAGTGTGCAGGCAAGTTGCAGCTGACGTATGTTAAAAAGATTCGGAAGCTTTAATAAGATAATGAATACACTAAAAAGAGCCCGTTGACAGGCAATTTATTTTAATAAAAATCTTCACAAAAGAATAAAAGTGCATTTAACATATTTTATGTATGTCCAAAAGCCCTGAGACTACTGCTGGTTGCCAATATCTTGAATTTGATGTCAGCAGCCCCAGCAGACTGAGCTGTTCTCTTCACTCTTCCCAATTTTGTGAATTCAGTCCCCTGTACTCTGTGCCTCCTGTACTCCTCACCCTGCATCTTACATATTCCTGTCCCTGAGGTTTGTGCATTACATACCTTTGATACCTGTACTTTGGGCACATTGTTCTCCTGGCCCCTGCACTTTTTGCTATATTCTACAGTATGTTCATATGCCTCGTACACACGTTCAGACTATCAGATGATAAAAATCGCCTTCGGAATAATCGTACGATAGTCTGACCGTTAATACAGAGCTTTCGACCATCGATCATGACAGTCTGTCCAACAATATCTGAAGGGACAAACACGAAAACTTTACTCGGGGGATAGCCCAGCGAACGACAATCGTGTGTTCGGCATTCGGTATTTACTGTGGCAATGCGGCGCTGTCTCGCACTTAGCTGGCGGCGCACTCTCGTGCCGCCGCACTCTGGAGGAGTGTGCCCGCGGCTCGGGTGGACCCGATGTCCACCGGCGAGCTGAGATGACCTGCCAGAGGGAAAGAACGGGGAACCGCCGATGTAAACGCGCCGGTTCCCCGTCTGTCAGATGGCATGTAAGGGATCTAACTGATCCCTGGCACTGGGATCAGTTAGATCTCTTATGCACCTCACAGCCCAGCCGCCTCACAATTAGAACACGCCTAGGGAACACAGTTAACCCATAGATCTCCCCCTGCAGGTTAACCCCTTCACTGCCAATGACATTTATACAGTAATCAGTGGATATTTCAATTTCTGATTGCTGTATAAATTCAGTCATTGGTCGCAAAAAAGTGTCAAACATGTCCACTGCAATATCAAAGTCCTGATAAAAGTTGCAGATCGCCGCCATTACTAGTAAAAAAAAAAAAATGTAAAAACGCCAGAAATTAATTCTCATCATCCATAAACGCGGCAACTTTTGCGCAAATTAATCAATAATCAATTGCGATTTTTTTTTTCTACCAAAAATATGTGGAAGTATAGAAGTCGGCCAAAACCGATGAATACATTTTTTTTATAATTTTTTTTTTTGGATTTGTATTTTAGCAAAAAGTAAGAAATATTGTTTATTTTTGCAAAATTATCGCTCTTTTTTTGTTTTTAGCGGTGTTTGGGTACAATGTCGCACGACCACGCAATTGTCAGTTAAAGCGACACAGTGCCGAATCGCAAAAAGTGCTCTGGTCCTACAGTGGGAAATCCTTCCAGGGGTGAACTGGTTATCAGTACAGTATGCGTCCACTAAATAGACGAACACTACACATGATCATGGTCATGAACGTAGCTACGCAAACAAGAAGGTTTTCAAGAATCGTACGAAAATAATCGTAATTTTAGTACAGTGCTTGAATGCACTGTTGCATTCAATATAAGTATTATACAACTAAATGCAAACGATAAGTCGTACAATAATCTGAACGTGTGTACGAGGCATTGTTCTCAATGGTTGCTGGCTGCTTATATGTTTGCAAATTGTTTTAATGAAGTTCTTCTTTGAGTTAAACTCAGAAAAAGTGAACCCTGTGCTGGGCTAATTACAGGCAGTGAGACATTTCCCGAAACGGCGCCAAAGCGCTGCTATAAGTGCAGTAAATCACCGCAAGACAGGCGCTAACGGGCGGCTGCAGTGTGAAAGTAGCCTTAGATTTACCAAAACCATGTAGTGCAAAGACCTGCCTGATTGCATACAAATTGAAACTCTTAAGGTTTTACCTCATATCAGTGCCGGAACAAGGTCATCCAGCGCCCAGGGCGAACATGCCAAACTGCGCCCCCCCGGGTTGTGCATGGGTTAAATGCTCATTAATGCCTAGTACACATGATGAGAACATTGGACAAAGAAAATTTGGAGCGATTGATAATCTGATCAAGAGAAAATATCACAAAATAAGCACAAAAAAAAGTTCTTGTAAGGTAACAGAATGGACGATTGTCATGTAATTAGTATGGTATTTGCATGAAAAAAATCTATGTATGCTCGGAAATTAAAGAATACATTACAATACATCATTTCTGAAGTTGCATTCTCTCTAATGAGAATTTTTGCAACTTTAGTAACCTATTTGTTTTCTATATGATACTAGCATGGGAAAAAAATGTCAGATATTCTCATTGTGTGTATGGGCCTTTTATTCTAGGAGCAGGGGATTAAGGTAAAACCACTCAAACTGGCACACATGCATAGGTTTTTTTTTCATTCAGCCAGCGGGCTGAAAAAAAAAAAAACACTAAGGCTGGGTTCACACTATTGCGAATTGGATGTGGGTTTCTTCGCATCCAATTGGCATGTCAGGAGATTGTGACTATGGAGCCGATTCACACATCTCCGGAGCGAATTGCACAGGAGCCCTGGTCCATTTCAGGTCCGAATCCAGACGAAAATTCGTACTGAAATCATACCTGAAACTGTGAACAGGGACACACTGCTGTGAGCTGCTCCGTGATTCACTGTGAACCCAGCCTAACAGATTCATACATCCACACAAGAGATGTGGATGCTTAAATCCTTTACCGATACGTATTTTGACAGTGGGTACTCTCTGTCAGAGTACACTGATCAGCGCTGCAGCTGATTGGCTGCAAGCCGCTGATTGAACAAGTTTTTCCAGCAGTCCCATTCTACAGAAGCTGATCTGAGGGGGTGGCTTCTAACAAGCAAGGCCACATATAGATCAAAATTCAGCTGGTCATTGTTGAACCGAATACATTTTGATCCGTGTGTACCCAGCTTTACCTTATTCCTTGCTTCAGTAGGCTTTCTCCAGTGCTGTGATTGTTCCTCTGATCCTTCTAGGTGAATTGTGAGTGGCTGTGGTCACACTCCAGCCTCATCATACCATACAGACAGGGTTAATGTTCCTGGATGAGATTTCCTCCAGCACTACAAGGGTGGACCTTACACTTTGCTGGAGTTGGGCTGCATCACATCATTTACTGTTTGTGGTCAAATCTTTCCATAGGTTAGGAATATACTGGGACTTTTCAGGCTCTAATTGTGTAGCCATGTGCTCCCTTGGGAGTAGCTAGTAGTTGTGGTTCACCTTGTAGCTGCCCTCAATCCCACCATATCTCACACATCCGTAGACACTGACCAGGCCGGCACTTGTTTTCGTTGTTTCACTTAGGGGAAATAACTTGGATGGGGAAAAGGGGTGACTGTGGGATGCCCCAAGAATTATGGTACATGAACTCCATATACAGTCCTGTATATGCACATTGACACTGCAGACTATCCTTCTGCACACTGTTACTCCTCGCAAATCTCCAGCACATCACTTGCTGACCGTTTCTCCTACAGTTCTCTCTCCAGCACTGAACTTAGTTTCCAACTCGAAAGGAAATTTTCAAGCTTCTCCACTCCTCTCTCTTCACCTTGGCCAGCACACGGCGAGGCCTACACCGTGCCAGCAGGACCCCATAACCACCAAATACAGGCCAGGTATTACTAGCCCCTGAATATGTAGCAATGTACTTGAGTGCTAGTCGGGCCTTTGATGGACTACAACTCCCAGCCCACTCCTCTTCCAGGTCCCACCGACCTGCCCCTCCCCAGTGACACTCCCTCCCTGACTGGCTCCCAAGGCCTCCACAGACCACCCACCATCCCTCCCCCAGTGTGCTCCATCACTCTCTCTCAGCTCCAGGGTCCATCACTCACCAACGCTGGTGGATCACTTTAAAGTCTCTCTCTCTCCTTGCAGCACTTCCGCTGTGCTCCTGTTCCCTTGTGCGAGGCCAGGAATCACCTCCACTCCTAGCTGCACCCAAACCTCCAGGCCTCAAGGTTACCCCCCCCCCAGATGGGGGCAACCTCCCAGGAAAAGAGGCCTCCACAGTGCCTCCTGCTACATCTAGACTTCTACCTGACACTCTCCTCCCAATTGGGCTAACTACTCCTACTTGGGGATTGGTCAGGGCTCCTTAGATCACTCCAGATGGCTCCACCTATCTCCCAGCTCTCTAACCAGAAACCCTCCTCCAGGTTCTAGAAAGAAGTGGGAGGTCCTGGTGACCTCATCTGTTGAACCAACTCAATCCTCTTTGAGCCACCCCTCCCGGCCCAGATCAAAATGTTCAGGCCTGCTCTTACACTCAGGCCTGACTAAATTTTGCCTTCCCTAGCAAAACCCTGCTACCAAAACGCACCTATACTATGGGGGCGCTACAGATGTATTTCACATACACACCATCTTATTAAAAGGCACAATGTTCATTAAGATATAGTGTGTATGTGGAATACATCTAGAGCCTGAAAAGTCCCAGTATATTTCTGACCTATTCAAAAACATTTTACGGTCTCTTTACTAAACCTGCACTGCAAGGGTCAGCACAGGATTACAGGACAGCACAGTCTGGCAGAACAGGTTGGGACTTACAGGAGGAGATAAAGCATTCTGCTATCTGTCTCTTCTTATCTTCAGTCTGCCAAAGGGAGAGGATGTGTGCTGGGCAGAGAGCAGTGATTGGGGCTGCAGTGTACTGATGCCTGCCTCACTGTCCCGATCCAACTGCCCAGCCTGTCAGGGACCTGTGCCCGGGAGAGTGTCTCTGTCCTTCCCAGGAAGGGGCAGGGAAGCCTGCAGGAGGTATAGGCACGTTCTCAGCTCTGCTTTGGACAGACTTTAGCATCACAAAGGCTGAGACAAACAGCAATGCTCCAGTGTTTTTACACCCCCTCCCACAATCCTCCCAGGGCAATGCCCCCCCCCCCCCGCCCCTGCCTTGTACTGGCCCTGCCTCATATTATATGGTTTTGGTAAATCTAAAGGAAAAAATCTACAGAAAATTGTGTAGTGTTTATCCAGCTTTACACTTTTAAAGTGTGTACAAGTTTACCTCTGTGCTACCCATGTGTAAATAAAAAAGATAAATACTGTGATGATCAACATGTGTGGTCTACTGGCTTGATGAATGGTGAAAAACTATAATATATATACTAATAGATGAGCTGCTGTATCCATCTAATTGTGTTCCCACAATATGCAAACAGTGTAACAGTGTGAAAAGTGGTGTTGCGGAGACTCTTGAAGTGTATCACAAAATTCAGTGCTATATAAATCTGCCAGTAAAGTAAATAAATCAAATATACAATTATAAACATATACAGTGCGTCACGTGGTGTAGTCCATTGCAAAAATTAAATATAAAATAATATAATAATTAATAGTTCATTCTCCAACGGTGATGTGCCAATTATAGTTAGAATTTTCTTAATAAAGTTCTGTTTTCGTGCATATATATAGTTGGAACAGTGTGCTTTCACCTTCTCGTGGGACCTCCATGCTCCCAGAACTCTCACCTTAAAAGGCAATAATATAAGCCTTTTGGTTGTGATGGTGGAGTAATGTTACATCAATCTTGGCTTGCTCCAGAGTATCCAGGTGATCTCTTGGTGATGGTCCCTTTTAAGCCTCGCACACACGAGCTGATGGTTGGTCAACCGAACGTCCAAACTTTTGTCCAAACTGGACAATGGTCTAGTGTACTAACGTGAATCAAGTTATCGGCCAACAAAGCCGAACGTGGTGACGTGTTCCGCGTAGAGTTGAGCGGACACCTAGATGTTCGGGTTCGGCCAAACTTCGCGAAAAAGTTCGAGTTGGCCCCAAACTTGACCCGAACTTGACCCCGAACCCCATTGAAGTCAATGGTGACCCGAACTTTTGGGCACTAAATGGCACTAAAACGTTGTCGTCATTCCGCGAGTGTCATGTATGGCATCTATTTACTCGGCATAACAACCTCTTTCACAATATACATAAAAATTGGGCTAACTTTACTGTTGTCTTATTTTTTTAACTCAAAAAAGTGAAATTTTTCCAAAAAAATTGTGCTTGAAAGACCGCTGCGCTAATACCGTGGGACAAAAAGTATTGCAACGATCGCCATTTTATTCTCTAGGGTGTTTGAAAAAAAAATATATAATGTTTGGGGGTTAGTAATTTTCTAGCAACAAAAACTGTTTTTAGCTAGTAACCAACAAAGGTAAAAAAGGGGCCCGGTTGGTAAGTGGTTAAAAAAAAAAAGATCACTATCTGCAGACAACCCCAGAGATGTTCTAGCACCGGTTCACTTTTTCTATATAAAATGTACCATGGTTTATTTTTCATGTTTCTCCTGTTACAAATTCCAAAAAAGACATGTTCTATAAAAAAAAAAAAAGAATACGTTCACTTAAAGCGGTAGTAAACCCATGCATTTAACAGGTTAAAAACCAGTCACATTTCCGGCACCCACCCTCCGAGCCACTTGTGAATGACTGGCCTGATAACCATGGGAATGACCCCTCTTCCTCCTCCTCTTCCTCCTGTGCCACATCCTCTTCCATCATTGCCCGAAGTGTTTTTTCAAGGAGACATAGAAGTGGGATAGTAACGCTGAGAACAGCATCATCGGCACTGGCCATGTTGGTGGAGTACTCAAAACACCGCAATATGGTACACAGGTCTCACATGGAGGCCCACTCGTTGGTGGTGAAGTGGTGCTGTTCTGTAGAGCGACTGACCCGTGTGTGCTGCAGCTGAAACTCCACTATTGCCTGCTGCTGCTCACAGTCTCTCCAGCATGTGCAAGGTGGAGTTTCACCTTGTGGGCACGTCGCATATGAGGCGGTGAGCCGGAAGGCCGAAGTCCCGCTGCAGCGCAGACAGGTGAGCAGCAGCAGGGTGAGAACGCCGAAAGCGTGCACAGACGGCCTGCACTCTCTGCAGCAGCTCTGACATATCCGGGTAGTTTTTTAGAACTTTCTGCACCACCAAATTCAGCACATGCGCCAGGCAAGGGATGTGTGTCAAACCGGCTAGGCCCAGAGCTGCTACGAGATTTCGCCCATTATCGCACACCACCAGGCCGGGCTTGAGGCTCAGTGGCAACAACCACTCATCAGTCAATGCCCGTCCACAGCTCCTGCGCAGTGTGGGGTTTATCTAGGGTTGCCACCTGTCTGGGATTCACCCGGACAATACGGGTTTAGAGTGATTTTGAATCATGTGTCCGGGTCTCCATCCTCCTCTCTCCCGGACATGAGTTTATCTGCTCAGCTGGTGGCTGGGAAGGAACATGAGTAGTTAATGTTATCACTCAGGCAGACGTTTTTATCTTTATTCAGTCATTCTGACAATCTTATCTGAGTCCCGACTTCCACTTCTATACCGATCAGCTGGCAGGGACTATTTGATGATTTTCGGGCTCAGGTGGAGTAATCCTTGTCTTGTGCTGCGGTTCCGGCAATTACATTGCCCAGCTGATCGGTATAGATGTGGAAGTCGGGACTCAGATAAGAATGTCAGAATGGCTGAATAAAGATAAGGACTTGTGCCTGAGTGATTATATTAACTCCTCATGTTCCTTCCTGGCCACCAGCTGAGCAGATAAAGCCACAGTCCAGCCTGGATCTCGACAGGAGGTAAGCTCTTGAGTCCAGGGGGTTAAATAGTCCTTTCCCTTCCCCTGGCCCCCAGCTGAGCAGAAGTTTTTTGTAATTGCTGCAAACAAGAGCTTTACTCAGCCTGGGTTCACACTGTAGCGATGTGATAAGCGGTGCAATTCCAGCGCCGGTTCACGAATGGCACCTCTCCCGCAGGCGGTTCACAGATCTCAGTGCAAACTGTGAATTTGTACAGGAATCGGATCGCATGGGTGAGAACACCCCATGCGATCCGATTCCAGTGCGTGAAAAAAACAAGTCCCTACACCTTTTCTGTGCAAATCCAATGCGAGGTCAGCCATACAAGCGTATAGCTGAACTCACATTGCTCAGATATCGCATGCGATCGGCACCTGCGGTGCGGCTGCAAATCACATGTGATGTCTGAGGTCGCACAAGTCTGAACCTAGGCTCAGCAATAGTCCTGTTCCTGTCCCCAGTTCCCTGATGATTTCTCAGAATATACTGCAATGGGTGAATAGCCTTAGGGCTCATTTACACAGATGGTACCCTCTGAAGAGCAATCCATGTTTGGATCACTCTTCAGAGGGCATTTAACAGGCAGTGAGGAGATGTTATATCACCTCCTCACCACCAGTTTAAACCCCACAGCGGCGCCCCGCAACTGAATGTATTGCACACAGATGCAGGAAGCCCTCATTCACTTTAATCCAGGACACATACTAATTACACAGGTTCTGTGGTTGATTAAGGTGATAATTAAACTCACTTGGTGCCTCATCTGCATTAAATTAGCCTCAGAACCTGGATATTTCATATGTCCTGGATTAAAGGGATGATGTGGCAACCCTACTTGGATGGGCCACGTTCAGCAGGCATTGCAGCACTGTGATGCAAAGCATTTTGGCTATTGCGTGTGTACATCCCCCCTCTGCTGCCTTTGCAGCTTAAGAGGAACAGTTGGGTAGCAGTAAAAACATAGCTCAAACTCTAATTTTTACTGTCCCCCAACCATAAGTGTAAACGAAGTAGCAGGGCACTCTGAAGAGTGATCCACAGTGAATCATTTTTTTAGACGTATTTGATAGGTGGTGAAGAAGCGTTGTTTTCTCCTTACCACTTGTTTTTAACTCCTAAAATCCCATACCACTGTGCTGTAGCCATGTGCATTGCACACGGTTGCAGCACAGCCCAATTGAGTTGAATGGGTTGAGTTGTTAAGCAAGCTCACAGTGCAGTGCACTGGTGGGCTCTTGCACACGGGCTTTCTGTCCAGTGGACTCTGTTTTGTTCAGGGATCGATCCGTTGATCCCCTCTGAGCAGGCGGGTGACAGGCCCATCTCCACTCACTGTGCAGAAACCTGTCAGAGCCACGCTCTCCTCTTTGGGGAGATCAGATGAAAACGGACCACCTGTCCATTTTCATCCGATCCGATCCACTACACATAAGGAAAATAGGACCCCATCCGTTTGGATTTCACGGATATGATCGGATAGCAGCAGGTGTCAGTGGACATGTCAACTAGGGTTGCCACCTCATCCCTTTAAAACCGAACACATATTAATTACACAGGCTCTGTGGCTGATTAAGGTGGTAATTAAACATGCTTGGTGCCTTATCTGCATTAAATTGGCCTCAGAACCTGTGTAATTCATATGTGTTCGGGTTTAAAGGGATGAGGTGGCAATCCTAATGTCAACGTTGACATCTGCCGCTCCATAGAGGTGAATGGAGCGTCTGATCAGGTCCACCTGAAAAACTGTCAGGCTAACCTGATCAGAAACCCCATCTGAAAGGGCCCTTAGACCCCTTTCACACTGGGGCGCTTTACAGGAGCTATTGCGCTAAAAATAGCGCCTGTAAAGCATCTCCCCATTCAACCCAGTGTGTCCTTTCACGCTGGGGCGGCTCAGGGCGGTGCGCCTGCGGGAGTAAAATTAAATTCCTGCAAGCATGATTTTTCAGGAATGTGGGGAGCGGTGTATACACTGCTCCTCCACCGCCCCTGCCATTGGATTGAATGGGCAGCGCTCCCAATGCGGCTGTACACCGCTCCAGGAACGTCGAGCGCCAGCACTTTTAACCCCTGTTTAACCCCTTGTGGGGGGGTTAAAAGTGCCGTGCTGCCGCCCGAATAGCGGCGCCATAGCGCTGCTATTACAGCGGTAGATCGCCACTAAATTGGTGGCAGTTTACCGCTAACGAGCGGGCAGTCCCAGTGTGCAAGGGGCCTTAGTGTTCGGGTTTGGCTTGAAGAAAAGGTGGCAACCCTAGGTTTATCCCCCAAGCATATCAGTTTTAAAAAACAGCCTGCTGTCGTTTCCCCCTGGATGTGCTGAAGTTGGTGGTGAAGGTGTTGCGCTGACCGGATGAGGAGGTGGTAGAGGAGGAGGAAGCGCAGTAGGAGGAGGAGGCAACAGGAGGCAAAGAGAAATGCCCTGCAATCCTCGGTGGCGGAAGGACATGCGCCAAACTACGCCAACACCAGCAGCACCATGACCACGTCCCTTATTTGACACTCTCCTCATTCTGGACGCAAATGTACTATTTAGCACAAATTTATATTATTTTTTAACCACTTCAGCCCCGGAAGGAGTTCACACTTTAGGACCAGAGCACTTTTTGCGATTCGGCGCTGTGTCGCTTTAACTGACAATTGCGCGGTCGTGCAACATTGTACCCAAACGCAATTTGCGTCCTTTTTTTCCCACAAATAGAGCTTTCTTTTGGTGGTATTTGATCGCCGCTATAAACAAAAGAAGAGCGACAATTTTGAAAAAAAAAAACAAATTTCTTACTTTTTGCTAAAATACAAATCCAGAAAAAAAATATAAAACATTTTTTTCAATCGGTTTTGGCTGATTTATATTCTTCCTCATATTTTTGGTAATAAAAAAATCGCATTCGGTGTTTATTGATTGGTTTGCGCAAAAGTTGCCGCATTTACGGATGATGAGAATTTATTTCTGGGGTTTTTATTTTATTTTTATTTTTTACTAGTAATGACGGCGATCTGCGATTTTTATCGCTACTGCGATATTGCAGCAGACATGTCGGACCATTTTGACACTTTTTTGGGACCATTGGCATTTATACAGCGATCAGTGCTATAAAAATGCACTAATTACTGTGTAAATGCCATTGGCAGTGAAGGGGTTAACCTGCAGGGGGCGCTCTAAGGGTTAACTGTGTTCCCTGGGAGTGTTCTAACTGTATGTGGGCTACCCTGGCTGGGGAAAGGGGATGATCACGGCTTCCATATACAGGAAGCCTGTGATCATCACCCTTCCCCCTTTATGAGAATGGAGATCCGTGTTTACTTACACGGACCTCCGTTCGCTCACTGCGGGGGGGGCCATCGCGAGTAGCCGATGGCGATCGAGGCCGCCCTACCCGCTCCCTGGCCCCCCCCCCCGGACACAGTGAGCGTGCGATAATGAGCCACTCTGTCGCCGGCAGACTGTGGTCGGCAAGTGGTTAAGCCGGCAATGTAAACTCACTTTTTAAATGCACAGCAAGGTGCAAATGTACACTATTTATTATTCTTTTTTTTTTAAACCAGCAATTTAGACGCACTTTTTATTCTTGTGCAGGAAATGCACCGCTGGCCGCAAATGCAGTATTTAGAATATTTTTTTATTTTTTAAACCAGCAATGTAGATGCACTTTTTATTTTTGTTCAAGAAATACACCGCTGGCCGCAAATGTAGTATTTAGAATATTGTTTTTTTTTTAAAACCAGCAATGTAGATGCACTTTTTAATTTTGTTCAAGAAATGCCCTGCTGGCCACAAATGTAATATTTTGCACAAAAAAAAAAAAAAAACTATTTTTTTTTTAATTTGTCTAACTGCAATGTAAAAGCAGTATTTAAATATGCCAAAATGTTGCCAACTGAACTACCAGCACACAATTAAAGTAGTGTCCCTGACACACAAGCAGTTGCAAGTGCACTGCACTTGCAAAAATGGCTGCAAACGCCCACCTAACAAACAGAAAAATTGCTTAGGTTTTATATTAGGCACTTTGCTTAGCAAACAAAATGTACTCTAGCAAACAAAAATCACCTCTAGCACCCACCCTCCAATAAATCGCTGTTTTTAACAGATTTTCTAAAGCTAATCTGTCCCTCACAGCAGCAGCACTCTCTCCCTACACTAGTATGAGATGATGTGACATGCAGTTAGTAGGCATGGCTGTTATGGCTTCTAAGGGCAAACGAGTGAAACGCTTGTTGATTGGCTGCCCTGCAGCTATTCAACAGGCGCGAAAAAATACACAAACCCCGAACCCGGACTTTTTCTCAAATGTCCAGTTCACGGACACCCTAAAGTCCGCTACGAACCCGAACTTTACAGTTCAGGTTCACTCAACTCTAGTTCCAAGCATATAACGGGGAAGTTCAGGTGAATGTGATTTGTGAATTACGAACACTGGTTACACTTCCAACTTTTGGTTGGTCAACTGCTGTACACATGACCAACAATTGGTCAACATCTTGTTGGCCAACACAAGTTTTCTAGTCTTGTCGTCCAACTTTTGTTGGCCAACAGGTTGTTGGACGACCGTTGTTGACCAACCATCGGGCCTTGTGTACGGGCCTTAAGACTCCTACTCCCACGCTAAATCCTCAAGTTAGGGTAAAAGAGAATGATCCTCCATGGTGTAGTATTTTTAAAACCATATATTTTATTAAAAAAGTAACTCTTACATGTAAAACCGCTTTGTGCTGTATAAAACCAGTCACTTGCCAGTCTCTTGCATCACTTCCGGTTTGGGATGCCCTACACGTTATGCCATGTCATGTGACTTCCTCAGAGGACTATAAAGTCATGTGACATGACCTAAAGTGTAGAGCAGGGGTCCTCAAAGTATGGCCCTCCAGTTGTTCAGGAACTACAATTCCCATCATGCCTAGTCATGTCTGTGAATGTCAGAGTTTTACAATGCCTCATGGGATGTGTAGTTCCACAACAGCTGGAGGGCCGTAGTTTGAGGATCCCTGGTGTAGAGCATCCCAAACTGGAAGGGATGCAAGAGACTGGCAAGTGACACAAACTCACACACAGCGCAACACACAATACACACAATACATACAGACACATAACACACATACAAACCACACAAGCAACACACACATGCAGACCACACACACTACATACACCACACACAAAACACACACTCAGCCCG
>BLSH010539147.1:1561889-1596254 GCA_018402905.1 Glandirana rugosa
CTAAAAGATGCCCCCCCCCGTACACAAACAGCCCCTCCCTTGACTTGTACACACAGTATAGACTGAGCAATGAAGAGTGAGGCAAGAAAGTATCGAAATAATATATTTTAAAGGGATTTCCTAGCAGAGGTTGGGCTTAAATCATGTCATGAAGGGGTACTGCACTACATAGAGATAAAATTCACATGGACTTTAGGACAAAAGTTCAAAGACTATTATATTCAAATTTAGCCTAAATATTAAAATTTTAGCTGTAGTAAACTCCTTGATTTCAGCCTATTTTCATTCACAGCAGTTGGGTAATCAGATTTATATTTGAATCTAACCAAATGAAGAGCAAAAGATTGGTCTTCTATCAGCTAAACATGCAGCTCACTGAGGGGTAGATTAATGAAAAAGAACACGTTGAATTGTAGAAAATCCTTCCTAAAAACAATAATTATGATCTGCTGTTTTTCTCAGCTTGTGCTGCTTGTAAAGTCATGAAAGTCAGGAGGGGGCAATACTAATAAATGACAATAGGTTCATTATCAGAAGTACTTTTGGAGCCACAGATCACATTATTTCACTTGCATGTTGCATACTTGACATACCTAGAACCTAAACAATAACTCCAGACAGCAAGTAAAATAAAACAAATAGCTAACAGAAGGAGTCAGCAACTTGTAGATCGCAATCTACCAGTAGATCACGAACAGATGACTGGTAGGTCTGGGCTTGTTGACCTTCCATCCCAGAGCATCAAACAGAGTGCAATGCAGAGAGAATACTTGTAAAGTTGAAGCTGTAGTAGGGAGCAAGAGCCACAAAAGTCGGTGCCTAAATGGACTGTAGTGCATTTCTGCAAAAAGCATTAAAGATACATAGATGTGAACTGAGCCTAAAATCTACAGGCTGCAGTCTTGCCTTTAAGGCTGGATTCACACCTATGCATTTTTAGTGCTTTTTGCATTTTGTGGATTTGCACTACAGTCCATTTAACATGGTTTGCTATGGAACATGTTCTGCAGTGCAAATCTGCAAAATGCAAAAAGCACTAAAAATGCATTGGTGTGAATCCAGCTTCAAGCCTAGTACACATGGGCTGAATGTGGGCCAGCATCAGCTGGTTCAATAGATACCGGCCGACATTCAACCCATGTGCAGCCGATCGTTCTGCCGAGGGCTCGTGAACAAAAAAGGCCTGCCGACCAGCTTCTGATCAGGGCTCTCAGCCAATGGCTGAGAGCGCTGACCGGAGTGTTCTGGCGGGGGCCCATCTACCTGTCAAAACACAATAACTCAGCAGGGGAGATCACTGCACTAACAACGGTTTGTTAGTACAGTGGCTCTGACCTGAACTGTCTGTTTTTTTTTAACTTTTTTATGAGTTGAACAAAAAAAAGACTAGTAGTGTGTATTAGAAAATTATTAAAAAAGATTGTAGGAAGAATTGAATGTGCAATGGGATATGGACTTTATGGGCACAGTCAGGGCCATCTTAATGGCATCATGGGCCCCTGGGCAAAGTAATGCACTGGGGTCCCTATCAGCCTGCCCCAATTTACCTCCCTACTCGCAAGAATTGAAGTACTGTATGAATGAAATATATATATTAGTACTTGCAATAAAATCAATTTTAAACAATAAGAAAACATGCCATAAATCAAAGACTAATCAACTCAAAGGGCACAGTATGGGGGGGGGGGGGCAGAAGGGCACAGTACAAGGGGAATCAGGAGGGCACAATACCGGGATCAGCAGGGCACAGTACAGATGTAGGTATGCTGCCCAGGACACGGCCATCCTGAAACAGCTTAGTAAAAAGTGTGACTGTCCTGGCAATGTAGTTGGCAAGTATAATGTAATGCTAAATTATCATGGGGCCCCCATGTACCTTGGGCCCCTGGGCAGTGCCCAGAGGTGCCCATGCATTAAGACAGTCACGGGCACAGTCACACAATATACAATGTAATTAAAAAATGTATATCATTTTATTAAATAACATTAAAAATATTGTTTCAGCTGGGAATCAGCTGGGGGATATTCTTAACCGAATGCGCCACTGCTGTCCAAACGACCGTCCAGTCCACGCTTGAACTGGACGGTCGTTTGGAAGGCAGTGGCACATTCGGTTGAGCATATCCCCCAGCTGATTCCCAGCTGAAACAATCTCTCTTGGTTTAGATGCACTACTTACCAGTCATTTGTATGGAAGCTAGGTACTTTGTAGGTCACTGTTTGTGACTATCATCCGCTTCCCTTTGGTCCTTGGACTGCTGGTCCTTCCTGATGGTGGTCAAGGGGTTGTGCGACCTATTTAGCCACTATTTTTGTCTACCCTGGGTGAATTTGCCCAGCTGCATCCTTATTCCATCTTAACCCTGCCGTCCCTGCCTGGTTTTTATTTTATGTCATCACACATATAATTTGTCCTCTGCTCCTGAGGAAGCGTCCCCCGCGCAACATGTAGAGCGACCGGATGATATCTGCCACTGTACTGGAACTATTGCACAAGTATCCCAGACTATATCTGAATAGCAGATTGGGTTACACTGAGTTGCTGTGTCACAGGGTTCCTATATGTATTAGTGGCAGTTCACGACCATCTATGAGAACTTTCTTTTCCTATGTGTGATCATTATGTCATGTTTGACTAAGATGTCTTTTTTTATGTTACTTAATAAAATGATATACACTTTTTAAATACATTGTATATTGTGTGACTGTGCCCATAAAGTCTATATCCCATTGCATATTCAATTCTTCCTACAGTAGTGTGTACCAGGCTTAACCATTTAAGGACCGCCCCATGTACATATACTGCAGCAGGGTGACCCTTAAGCGCAAGATCATGTACCTGTACTCTTTTTTTTATTCTTTGGATCCAGGGCACACGCATGTGCCATCAGCGACCTGCTCCCGCTGTGATTGGATACAGCGGGAGCCAATCAGCTGATTCAGCAAACCCAATGTCCGCTGGTAAACAAGGTAGATTGCCGTTCTGCTAGTAAGGAAGACAGAGATCTTGTGTTTCTGCTAAGCAGGAACACGGATCTCTGTCTTCCTACAGTTAAACCATCCCCCCACACAGTCAGAAAGTATTCCCAGGGAGCACATTTAACCCTTTGATCACCCCTGATGTTAACCCCCTTCCCTGCCAGTGTCATTAGTACAGTGACTCCATTTTTTTAGCACTGGTCACTGTATTGGTGTCACTGGTTCCCAAAAAGGGTCGCTAAGTGTCCGATGTGTCCACCGCAACGTTGCAGTCCTGCTAAAAATTGCTGATTGCTACCATTACTAGTAAAATAAAATTCCATAAATGTATCCCATAGTTTGTAGACGCTATAACTTTTGCGCAAACCAAGCAATATGCGCTTATTGGGATTTTCTTACCAAAATTATGTAGCAGAATACATATTGGCCTAAATTGATGAAGAAATTAGATTTTTTTTTTTAATTTTATTGGGTATGTTTTATAGCAGAAAGTAAAAAAGATAGTTTCTTTTTTACAAAATTGTCAGTCTTTTTTTTTTTTTATAGTGCAAAAAAAAAAAGCAAAAGTGATCAAATACCACCAAAAGAAAACTCTATTTGTGGGAAAAAAAGGACATAAATTTTATTTGGGTACAGCCTCGCACAACTGCGCAATTGTCAGTTAAAGCAACGCAGTGCCGTATCGCAAAAAATGGCCTGGTCAGGAAGCGGGAGCCAATCAGCTTATTCGGCAGACTCGATGTCCACTGGTAAACAAAGCAGATTGCTGTTCTGCTAGTAAGGAAGACAAAGATCTTGTGTTCCTGCTAAGCAGGAACACAGATCTCTGTCTTCCTACAGTTAAACCATCCCCCCCACAGTAAGAAAGTACTCCCAGGGAGCACATTTAACCCTTTGATCACCCCTGATGTTAACCCCTTCCCTGCCAGTGTCAGTACAGTGACTCCATTTTTTTTTTAGCACCGATCACTGTATTGGTGTCACTGGTCCCCAAAAAGGGTCACTAAGTGTCCGATGTGTCCACCGCAACGTTGCAGTCCTGCTAAAAATTGCTGATTGCTGCCATTACAAGTAAAAAAAATAAAATTCCATAAATGTATCCCATAGTTTGTAGACGCTATAACTTTTGCGAAAACCAAGCAATATGCGCTTATTGGGATTTTTTTACCAAAATTATGTAGCAGAATACATATTGGCCTAAATTGATGAAGAATTTTTTTTTTTTTTTTTTTTTTTATTGGGTATGTTTTATAGTAGAAAGTAAAAAATATAGTTTCTTTTTTCAAAATTGTCAGTCTTTTTTTTTTTTTATAGTGCAAAAAAAAAAAACAAAATGCAAAAATGATCAAATACCACCAAAAGAAAACTCTATTTGTGGAAAAAAAAGGACATAAATTTTATTTGGGTACAGCGTCGCACAACTGCGCAATTGTCAGTTAAAGCAACGCAGTGCCGTATCGCAAAAAATGGCCTGGTCAGGAAGCAGGAGCCAATCAGATGATTCGGCAGACTTGATGTCTGCTGGTAAACAAGGCAGATTGCTGTTCTGCTAGTAAGGAAGACAGAGATCTTGTACGGATCTCTGTCTTCCTACAGTTAAACCATCCCCCCCACAGTAAGAAAGTACTCCCAGGGAGCACATTTAACCCTTTGATCTCCCCTGATGTTAACCCCTTCCCTGCCAGTGTCATTAGTACATTGACTGCATTTTTTTTTAGCACTGATCACTGTATTGGTGTCAATGGTCCCCAAAAAGGGTCACTAAGTGTCCGATGTGTCCACCGCAACGTTGCAGTCCTGCTAAAAATTGCTGATTGCTGCCATTACAAGTAAAAAAAATTAAAATTCCATAAATGTATCCCATAGTTTGTAGATGCTATAACTTTTGCGCAAACCAAGCAATATGCGCTTATTGGGATTTCCTTACCAAAATTATGTAGCAGAATACATATTGGCCTAAATTGATGAAGAAATTTGATTTTTTTTAAAACATTTTATTGGGTATGTTTTATAGTAGAAAGTAAAAAATATAGTTTCTTTTTTCAAAATTGTCAGTCTTTTTTTTTTATAGTGCAAAAAAAAAAACAAAAAGCAAAACTGATCAAATACCACCAAAAGAAAACTCTATTTGTGGAAAAAAAAAAAGGACATAAATTTTATTTCGGTACAGTGTCGCACAACTGCGCAATTGTCAGTTAAAGCAACGCGGTGCCGTATCGCAAAAAATGGCCTGGTCAGGAAGGGGAGTGAACCTTTCCGGGCTGAAATGGTTAAGACCAGTGCTGGACAACATCCACCAAGTTGGTGGAGTCTGCTTCAGGATAGCAGCTTCCTTTATAAGCCTCCCAAGCCAACTTCAGTTTATTGACGCTGCCTGGTCCAGGTTATAGAAAGAGCAGTGCTGAAGGACATAAGCACTACAAAGTCACTAGAATGGCTTTGCTGGGATGACAAGGTATTGGATTTTAGTCATATGAGTCCATGTTGTTCCACCCCCCCCCATTAAATCTTCAATGTGTGGGTCACCTGGCTACATTTAGCCTAGAAGTAGGGAAACGCCATATTTGCAGGCTCAGATTAGCCATTCGGCAGTAAGGACACCAGCAACTGTAGGAACATAGCTATGACAGAATTCAGCTGCACAAGAATGCCAGGATGAAGATGAGTAATATTAGCAAGTAGGGAGCGAATCCCCCGAGCCTGTATGTATGCAATACTTTCATGTTTGAATAGACCATACCTTTTAACATTGACTTTACACTCATCTGCTTAATGAAAGTGTCTTATTTCATTAAAACTGATGATAGCGATATTCTGTTCATGAACATTTCTGTCTGTTTAATAAAGAGAAAGACTAAGTACACATCATTGGAAGGTGGAAATTAAACAACTGTTATTTTATTAATATGTGAAAGTGCAAATAATAAATGTTATGAATATGAAGTGCAGGCACAGTGTAGCTTTATTAAAACTCAACTCCAAGCAGATTTGAAATAACACTATTTAATCTAGTTTATATTATTTAAAAAAAAATCATTGTTTTTTTTTAAACTGTAACTTTTTATTGATTTCAAGAAGTACAGAAACATATATATGCTGCGGCAACATCTCATTCAACAAAAGCGCAGAGCTTGAGACAAAGAGAGGGGTGAAGGGAAGATAAAGTATCGGACCAAATTGTACAGTATAGCCCATACTTTTTCTGTTAACAAATGATAACTATGAACATGAAGGTATGACAGAGACATCCATATTATCACTTCATCCTATGGAGGCCTTAAGACTAGGCATTAATTAAATGTGAGATAAGTAGGTGTGGGGAATGAGAGGATATCAAGAATAGTAAATTATTTTCACATGTAGCGGTCTAGGTGGCATTGTTGTTTGAAAGAGAAGATGGATGCCCCTGGACAGCAAGATATAGCAGGATATGTTAAACTTAGTTATGAGTAACAGGATGTCTCAAGAACCAAAAGGAGCACAAACAAACAAAAATTCTCAGCGCTGCCCTGGGTTGCCCAGTGTTATATAACCAAAATATAAGTGTATTATATGTACAGTACAATTGGGTATACAAATATACACAAAAGTATTTCTCAGGTGCTTAGTCTGGATAAAATAACTCAAAAATCAGTCCAAAATAACTGTGGCTTCCAATGGAAGTTAGACAGCCTGCACAGGGGTCTGGGAACCCACACTGAAACAAAAGAATGGAAGGGGAGAGAGGCGCCAGGCGACCAATGGTGTAGCACAGTCTAATGGTGCTGGTTGGCACCTGTCAAACCAAGAGGAGAACAGACCAATCTGAATGTGTTTCAGAGGCCAGTCACACCTCCTTCCTCAGCTGATCAACTTTTCTCCACATGTTGTGACAGGTGCCGAACAGCCTACAACTGCTCATGTTCACAACGTCCTCTATCCTGGTTCACAGAGCCGCCGGCTGTGGCTAGAACTACTACACGATCCCATGTGGGATCTTCATCATAGCCCATCAGGGCATAGCTTGTCACCTGTCACCCTGTGAGTTGAGTTGAACCTGTTAATGATTTTACTTGTTTTATACACATTAAACTGTGCTACACCATTGGTTACCTAACGCCTGTCTTCCCTTCCCTTCTTTTGTTGTAGTGAGAGGCACAGTCTATCTCAAGTAAGAAATCTCTTGGGAATGGTAAAAATGTGGAAAAGGGAGCAGACCAAAACTGTGGGAGACGTTACAGGAGAGATGTGCTTGTGTGGTCTTCAATCCAAAGGTCCCAGTTCTTCAGGAATTTTGTTAAAGTTAAAAATGAGCTTTGGCATAGGAAAATTCCAAGAGGAAGTAATTGTTTGGAGTTTGACTTCCTGAATTAATGGAGGGGCTGCAAGCTTCCCTTTCCACGCAATAACTAAGGAAGCAGCTATGAGAACATGGGTGAGGAAGACTTTCAGGTTGGAGGGGTGTCCAACATTCCAACCCCTAAAAGAGTGAGACATGGTGGAATTTGGAGAGAAACGTGAGAGATACATTCCCCTAGTGCTGCACTGGATGACCAGTAATTGGAGAGGATTGGGCAGTTCCACTGGATGTGATAGAGGTTGACAACCTGTCCTCAGTTGTGCCAACGTCTTGAAGACTGATTCTGAAATATTGATGCAAGTTTAGATGGAGTATGGTACCACGTGTGAAAGATTTTCTTAAGCAACTCCCAGTGCGAAATACATTTAGAGATTCATTTTTTTTTCAATGCTGCTAGTACAGAATCTGTTTTGTATTTTAGCTTTCTGAACGCCCCGCACGGCAGGCTATAATAGGAGAAGAAGGATCAATGGTATATGCAGATATAGTTTTATTATATTTGCATTTGCTATGAGCCTAACACTAGGGAGAATATACAGGGTGGGCCATTTATATGGATACACCTTAATAAAATGGGAATGGTTGGTGATATTAACTTCCTGTTTGTGGCACATTAGTATATGTGAGGGGGGAAACTTTTCAAGATGGGTAGTGACCATGGTGGCCATTTTGAAGTCAGCCATTTTGAATAAAACTTTTGTTTTTTCAATAGGAAGCGGGTCATGTGACACATCAAACATATTGGGAATTTCACAAGAAAAACAATGGTGTGCTTGGTTTTAACGTAACTTTATTCTGTCATGAGTTATTTACAAGTTTCTGACCACTTATAAAATGTGTTCAATGTGCTGCCCATTGTGTTGGATTGTCAATGCAACCCTCTTCTCCCACTCTTCACACACTGATAGCAACACCGCAGGAGAAATGCTAGCACAGGCTTCCAGTATCCGTAGTTTCAGGTGCTGCACATCTCGTATCTTCACAGCATAGACAATTGCCTTCAGATGACCCCAAAGATAAAAGTCTAAGGGGGTCAGATCGGGAGACCTTGGGGGCCATTCAACTGGCCCATGATGACCAATCCCCTTTCCAGGAAACTGTTCATCTAGGAATGCTCGGACCTGACACCCATAATGTGGTGGTGCACCATCTTGCTGGAACTATGATGTCGGTGATAGGGAATTGCTGGCCATCAAGTCGGCTTTGGAGGAATGGCGGTACCTCCTGGAAGGAGCAGCTCACCCGGTATTGGTTTTTACTGACCATAAAAACCATAAAAAAGACATATGCTGTGAAGATACAAGATGTGCAGCACCTGAAACTACGGATACTGGAAGCCTGTGCTAGCATTTCTCCTGCAGTGTTGCTATCAGTGTGTGAAGAGTGGGAGAAGAGGGTTGCATTGACAATCCAACACAATGGGCAGCACATTGAACACATTTTATAAGTGGTCAGAAACTTGTAAATAACTCATGAAAGAATAAAGTTAAGTTAAAACCAAGCACACCATTGTTTTTCTTGTGAAATTCCCAATAAGTTTGACGTGTCACATGACCCTCTTCCTATTGAAAAAAACAAAAGTTGGATTCAAAATGGCCGACTTCAAAATGGCCGACTTCAAAATGGCCGCCATGGTCACCACCCATTTTGAAAAGTTTCCCCCCTCACATATACTAATGTGCCACAAACAGGAAGTTAATATCACCAACCATTCCCATTTTATTAAGGTGTATCCATATAAATGGCCCACCCTGTAGTATTTATAATCAGTGAATGTGACTTTTACCAAACTTTAATTGCAGGCAAATCAAATACTAAATATGTATTGTAAAACACATACGCTAGGATATTGACCTGGGCATGATCTTGAAGGTTTCCAAATCACAACTTGGCTTAAAAGAACTACAAAGACCTGGAAATGATTAAGACGTGACCTTCAAATGTTAGAGTAAAATGAAGAAAGAAACTAATTATTGATTATTATGGCTTAAATATGGTTAGGAGAAACCACACTACCAGCTTTACATGTATTTGTAAATGCATGCCACAAAAATCCAGTTTACAGTATTTAGGTTTTTTTGCTGGCTAGTTTAGAACTGTGCTGGGAAACTTTTGTAATATAAATATTAAACGTTTTGCTACCAGCAAACAATGTGCCATATTATGACTGATAAAAAGCCTGCATTGAAATGTACGAACTCTAATCAAATGATCTATGCCCTGACACAGGAATCATTGTGTTCCCCACTCACTCCAGCAATGGAAGCATTATCATAAATCAGATTTGGATTTCATAGCTGAAAACGTATTGTATTTCAGGCACTTCAATGTGGGCATGACATGGACATGTTTTGGCCATTGATTTACATCTTTCATGAGTCCTGATAAGTGTGTCTTATTTCCTGGCTTCTTCTTGGACTTCAGTATGGAAGCCAGTTTTTGTATTTTTAGAACTGTGGGCCAGGTATCACCAATGCTCTTGTCTGCTCTTCATATGTAAACAAGCACAAAGATGCTAAGTATGATAAATCTATTCCCATGCAAAGAACATCATTCCACAATCTATCTGAACAGCCTAAACCAACAATCATTTCTTGCAAATTACCGCTGTAAAATCTTTAGAGTGACTCTTGGCCGACACGTCCAGCTGCGCTTCTAAATCTCCCTGTAAAACTAGAAATTGATTTTGCCTTTCTTTATGCCTGCCTTAATTCTAACACTCTCTTTGCTGTAGGCGGATAAATGCATAAATGTGCTGATTTACAGATTGTCTTACTAGCCGTGTCTATCTGTCCATATTTTGTCAGGTTTCCTGAGCGACATCTCTGTGTGGAGAGGTCTGTTGCAATTGTTTTTTATGATTCCACAGCCCCTCTCACGTGGAATACTAAAATCTTAGGCTCAAGAATTTAGTCTTTGGAGAGACTTGAAAATCAATAATGCCCTTGAAAAACTGAGCAATACACAGACATAACTGGTAATACAAATGATGCCTGCAAACACAATATCATACATGTTACAATAAAAAAAAGTGCAGAACGGATAGATCCTTTTGACATTAGGATATTTGGGTATCCTAAGTCTTTAGGCTGGCACTGGAAGGGTTTACATGAAAAAGAGAAAAATAAAATGTTGGCCACGAATTCAGGAATTTAGGGATATATGCACTTTCAGTGCAAAGCTCCAAATACTGAAAGCCATGGCCTATTTTATGCCCCCCACCCCTTACATTAACGTGGATCATCACTGCACCTGAGCATTACAAGCCAAAAATGCTATTTTTATTATTCAGAGCAAATTCCCCCATCCATTTACTGTATGTCTCTATGCTATTTTGGTGAGAAATCTTAAAAAACACCCCCCAGCATTTTTGGCTGTGGCCAACTTGAGTAAGGGCAAATGATTCATGTGACATTTACGTCCTGCTCTTAGCTCAAGCATGCATACAGGAGAGTGTACTTAGATGAGAAAACCCCTCCTCCCCTCCTGAAGACTCCTAGGATGTATGACATCATTTGCTTAGGCATGAAAACCAGGTAGTGACTGAAGAAATGTAAAAAAAAAAATTTAAAATATGTAATTACGATATACTTTCCTATCTATTTACTAATGCTGGCAGCATGAGGTTTAAAAATAATCAATGTTGGGAGAGTGAAATTCCACTTTATAAATCCCTGTAACAGTAACCCTACAAATAACCCTCATGTTAAATCACTTGTAACTCTTACTTTTCCCCCACACTACCCTTCCCTGTAATCTAACATTAACTGTTCCAGAAACCCAGACTTTAACTTTGACACTAATTCTCACTGTAGCTCTATCAATAACCCTCATAATAACCCTGTCTATAACACTAACTCTAACCCTTACTGTAATCCTGACTCCATACACTATCCTTGCTATTCCTCGCTCTAACCCTCCTTGTAACCCTAACCGTACTAACACTCTCGAACTGTAAACAAAATTGTTCACACAAATTATTCCTGTAACCCTAAGACTATACCTTACACTAATCTTCCCTGTAACCTCAACACTATTCATTGCTATTCTGCATTCTAACATTACTGTACTCCTGAAACTATCTTAATGTAACCCTAACAAAACCTTTCACACAAATTATTCCTGTAGTCCTAACCAGTAGTGGCTGGTGCTCAATTTTTTGGGGGGGCGGCAAAGAAACCAGGACCCTCACTCCCCCGTCACTCGATCGATCGCCGTTTCGCTCTCCCCTTCGCCCACTAGGCCGCCCACCAGCCCTGCACTTACCCCATTCAGGTTGCGGCTTCCCCCTACATCTCCTCCTGAGTCCCAGCGGTCACTTCCCCTTCTGGCCAATCAGGTCTTAGGACTCCCGGCCAAATCGAGTTCTAGGACTCCCAGCCAAGGAAGCGGGTCCTGAGACCCAATTAACCAGGAGGAGAAGACTTTAGTGAGTATTAATTCACTAATGTTACACAAGTGGGTGGGTTCGGGGCGCAGTACTCTGTGCCTTGAGCCCACCCTTTTTGAAGCCAATTAGAGTCTCAGGCCCTGATCATGTACTTAAAAAAAACCCCATTAAAATCCATTCGTCCAGCGCCCTGAATGGAGATTAGAGGGCTGGGTGCATGGATTAGGGGGTCAGCTCCCCTGGACCCCTTATGAATGGCCACCACTGGCCATAAAACTATTCCTTATACTAATCCTCCCTGAAACACTAAAGCAGCCCATAGATGAGCCTGTTTGTTCAATTAGTGGGTTGAACCAAAAAACTGACTTAATTCTCCCATCCACACACTCGATGTGGATGGGGTAATCCTCCCTGCTGAACTATTGTATCTTGACAGTGGGTAGATTTCCCTGCCATCAGAATACACTGCTCAGTGTTGCAGACTATATACTGGACAGTTTTTTCCTACTATTTTTCAGCTTTTACATCGGTTGTTGTTGGGACACTAGTATTACAGAGGTTTTGTGCAATGATATACTGTGTGTGACAGATGTTTTGGTGTGCGCTGGTACACTCTGAGACAGATGTTGATGGAACACTAGTTGTACAGATGTTTTGCACACTGGAACATGCCTGCTGTGACAGGTGATTGGTTGCTCTGGTAAGCTTTGACAGATGTTGATTGGACACACACTACTACTACAGATATTTTTGGGCACAGTTACACTATGGCAGATGTTGATGGGGCACTAGTCGTACACCTGATCTAGAGACAACATTTTTTTTTTAATCCTTTATCAGATTTTACGTCATACAGGGAATATCGGGGCCCGCAGGCTTCCATAAAACAATCAGCATGGGCAAAGGGCATGGTTCGCATACAGAAATAAAGTCAACAGTAAAAACAGTAAAAGCACTGCAGATAGACCAGCAAATATAAGGTCCATCCAGTAGCCGTAGAGTTTCTTTTTCCCAAAGAACCTTGACAAGCATATATCCCATATAATTTTAAGAGCAAACAGGAAAATGAGACAAAAAAAGGGGGTAAGTTAAAATAAACAAAATTTACAAAAGGGGGGAGCATTTTGGGGAAACAAAGGTAATCTCATTCGAAAAGAGTTTGAATCTGATTTGAATTCCGTCCAAAATGTAGTTTAATTAGTGCGGATTTGTTTAAATTCGTTACTATTGAAATTCGGAAATTCAGATACATCTGAAATTTTTTTTCCGAACACTAACCATCTTTGTAACTCTAGCCCCAATACTATCACACTGTAGCTCAGATCCCAACTTGAGCATGAACTACCTGTAACTCTAGCATTAAGTAGAACTATAGGCAAAACTTTTCTCTCATTTGGGAAGAGAAAGGGAGGGTTATAACCCCGGTCAGATTTTTTTTTGTTCACCGTCTGTATTCAATTTCAGAGAGTTTCCTTTACTTTCTGTCCCATACCCAAACGGGAAGTGAGAGGAAAACCCTGCAAATTAAGGGAATGCCTTGGGGACCCCCAGGTCACCAAAACTAATGCCCCCATTGGAAGATTTTGCCTCTATTACTTTTCTGGGAACAACCCAATATTTGTATTCTACAGCAGGATAATGACAAACATACAGCCAATGTCATTTGGAATTATCTGCAGCATAAAGAAGAAAAAGGAGTGATGGTTTGGCCCCCACAGAGCCCTGATCTTAAAATCATTGAGTCTGTCTGGGATTACATGAAGAGACAGAAGGTTTTGAGGCAGCCTACATCCGCAGAGCATCTGTGGTTAGTTCACCAAGATATTTTGTTACTTTCACTTACAATGATAATGGTAAACAGGACAAATAGTGAATCTCCCTAATGGGGACGCAGACAGCAATAAAAACCTGACAGGTGTACTAATCCCTCTCCACTCTTTTCAAAACTAAAAAAAAGTTTTGCCTTTAGTTATATTTTAACCCTTTTTGTAACCATAACCTTGTCACTTTACCTCTTTATAACGCTCCCTGTAACACTAATCTAACTCTTACTGTAACCCTAACATTATACCTTACACTAATCCTCCCTGTAAAACTAACCCTTCCTATAACTCCCACTATTAAGCCTCATTGTAGCAATAACCCTGTCACTGTAACTCATGCTAACTCTCCCTGTAACACTAATTTAACCCTTACTGTAACCCTAACAGTATGCCTTACACTAATCCATCCTATAACCCCTAATAACCACTATTAACCCCACTAGTAGCCATAACCCTGTCACTATCCCTCACATTAACTCCCCCTGTACTGTAAACATTCTAAACCCTTTCACTGTAACCTTAAAACTATGACTGCACAGGTGATAAAAGAAGACATGCAAAAAAAACATATAAAACCTGAATTCCCATACTATGTGAGCAAAAAAGTAGTGAAAACAAATAAAATGTCAAACAACAGTCTGTGACATGTTTCGATGTGAGGATAAATAAATGCAATATCATTCACCAGAGTGCACCTTCATCTAAATGAATAAGATATGCGCTTACCAGATCTCTAGACTCCACATTATAAGATAGTAAAAAAGAAAATTTGTGCAAAAGGAAAAAAGGAGCTGCAGGCACACCACCTGACTAGTGGTAATCAAAATATACAGCATTTTTTCCTATATATCCACATTATAAGAGTCTAAATATGCATGGAATCACAAACCATGGCAAATCCATCCATTTGAAAAAGGTGGCGATAATGTCATGGCAGACCTTGCTGGTTCCTAATCAAACTCGTGGATGTCCTTTATGACGTCAGGTGGCCATTGTACCTTAGACAAACAGAATCTGAGGCTCCACCCTCCAACATTCAGGATCCTCACATCTTCTAGAGTTCTGGTAAGCGCACATCTTATTCAGTTACGGTGAATGGTCATTTGTTTTCTTTTGGACACGTCCTTAAAGACTTTATTTTTATATATTGCATTTATTTATCCTCACATGCAAACATGTCACGGACTGTTGTTTGACATTTTATTTGTTTTCACTACTTTTTGCTCACATAGCACGGCAATTCAGGTTTTAAACCCTAGAACTAAACCTAACTCTTATCCTTCCTATAACCCTAAAATTTCCCTCACATCAATTCCTTCTGTTATGCTAACACTTTACCTCACACTAGCCCTCCCTGTAACCCTAATCTTACACTAACCATACCATATGTAAACATGCAATAATCACTTGTTTGCATGCTCACCTCTCCTGCTCCAGGATCCTCTATACCAGTGGTCTCCAAACTGTGGCCTGTGGGCTGAATGTGGCCCTTTCCTTGCTTCTATCCAGTCCTTGGGGCACTATTGTACACATTAATATGAGGCACCATTTTTCCTATTGACACCAATAATGAGACGCGATTCCTTCCACTGACACTGATGATAAAGTGGCATTCCTCCCACTGACCCCAACAGTGAGGCACTATTCCTCCCACTGGCACCAACAATGGGACATAATTCCTCCTACTGGTATAAATGAATGGGCACTATTCCTCCAACCAATACCTTTGATAGAGCAGTATTCCTCCTACTCACCACAAGAGCTTTACTTAACATTCACTGACCACTAAGCCTTGTTTACTCCCACAGATGTTAGGACATTTTCACCAGCCCACGGTGCGAAACGCATAAGCTGGGACTTGTGGTTCGCCCCTATCTGTACCTGTACTCTTTGCTTTAATAAATTACAAGATTGGATTCAGTGTGCGGCTATCCAGCCTTCTTCCTTTTAATTGCTTAGGACATTTTCTATTCCCATTGGCCACAGTCTGGTCCCCCTTAAGCCTAAAGGACAGTAAACGGGCCCTTTATTTAGAAAGTGTGGAGACCCCTGCTCTATACCAAAACCAACCTCTGTGTGCTGTAAGCTAGTAGTGCTGAAATCAAATGTTTCAATAAATTACTGTTCATTTTTGTTATTTTATTTAAATGGTCATAATTATAAGTAACAACTGTTGCTCATGCCAAAGACATATTTGTTCATTTGGGTAGGGGAAGGGGGATTATGATCAAAATTACAATTAAAATTGTATTTTCCAGTAACCGTTCCCCCAGTCTGCATTTCTTTGCTATACAAAATTTTCCAGTCAGTGCTTCTTATGAATAATCAAATTAATTAACCAACCAGTGCATGAATAAACTCCTAGGATCCCATGCACTGATGGTCTATAGTGTATGGCAGTAAGATACACTTACTGTTCAGCTGGCTAGGAAGTAAGGCATAGATAAATGTTTCCTAAATCATGTCTTTTTTGTTTTTTTTTCCAGCAAAAAAAAGGGCAAAGAACATTTTATTTTTTATTATCTTTTTATTTGTATATAATATATTTTATTTTTTTACTATAGCATTAGATAGAAAGATTTTTTTAAATCATAAAAATGTAATTCCGTGTTTTTAAAAATTACAATATGTATGGCGGTGGCGAGCGCTGTGCAGGAGACTGAGTGAGGCTAGTACCACCGCAATTGTAATAGTAGATCCCTGGCGAGGAAGGGGGGAGGATAAAATTGTCCCAGGACAATGTCCTTGGAAGATGAGGGGTGGTAGAGAGGTGGCCGGCTGGTCAGAGGAGAAGCAGCTCTGTGAGGTAAGAAAGGACAAAACAAGAAGCGCCAATGTAAGTGTAGCATTTGAGTAAAAACAGTAATACTTTATTGATTGCACTCACAGGAGGTAGGTGAAAAAACAGCATGTAATAGTGCCACGACATGCAGGTCCATCCAGTCTGGGAGCTGGGGTCCACAGAGTCTTCCTTTTCCCGGCAGCGCCAGTGGTTTCTGGGGCTCTGGGGCGGTAGACAGCAGGGGAGTCTTGCGTCACCAATCGTAGGAGGATCCATCCAAGGGCATGGCTGTATGGGCGCACGTTTAAAGCATGCGTGCTCCTTTCTCAGGCCTGAGGAAAGAGCACACATGCTCCGAATGCACGCCCATACGGCCACGCCCTTGGAAGGATCCTACTTCGTTTGGTGACGCTGCTGGGAATAGGAAGACTCTGTGGACCCCAGCTCCCAGCCTGGATGGACCTGCATGTTGTGGCACTATTACATGCTGTTTTTTCACCTACCTCCTGTGAATGCAATCAATAAAGTGTTACTGTTTTTACTAAAATGCTACACTTAGATTGGCGCTGCTTGTTTTGTCCTTTCTTAAAAATTACCATTCCTTTTCAATCTGCAGCTCTGTAATTTTCTGTAAAATGCAATGCAATATGGCTACTTGGAGGTGTTCTGTACACAGAATCAGGGCCGTCTTTACTGCAGGGCAAAAGGGGCAACTGCCCAGGGCCCTGTCATTGTTTAGGGGCCCAAAGCAGAGCTACCCCTTAAGCCCACGCTGGCCGCAATCAGGACCCCCATCGGCGCTGCATATGCGTGCACGGTGCCAGACAGTGACACAGGCAGCCGGCATAATCAGCGCACAGTACAGGGCCTTGAGCTCCACTGACCCCGCCCCTTGCTATGCGTGCTCACCGCATTGTCTGCTCTGCCTGTGTACATCATTACATGAGCAGATCAGAGGCTGAGGGACCGCCGCCGCGTAGTAGTGAAGAGAGCCACCAATGTCGGAGAGGAGTGTGCTGCCTAGAGTCTAGACTAGACTTCCCGACAGCAGCACTGGTGTGAGCGGATGGTGATCGGAGCTGTGCTGGCCAGCCAGGACCACCAGGTAGGTCTTTCTCCTCCCCCCTATGTTTGAAAACCTATTCCTGACCAGTCCAGTCCCTGGCTGACTGTGGCTGTTTATTTACAGAGCTCGCAGTGCAGCATGGACCAGGGCTCAGGCCACCAGACCACACTGCTTGATGATGGGCTTATTTTAGGCCTCATGTACATGTATGTGTGTTTGCACAGGCAGAGCAGCCCATTTATTTGAATGGGCTGCCTTGCCTATGCTTCCCGCAGAAAAAAAGGTGCATGCTGCAATTTACAAATGCAGTGGCCTTGAAATCCATTCTGCTTTTGCACCATGCAATTTACCTACAGTTCCTGCACTGGCAAACTTGCTGCGTTTTTAGATGTGTGAGCCACGCTTTTAAAAACAAAGAGCGTTTGTGTGTGCAGGAACTGCAGGTTGCATGGTGCAAAAGCAGGATGCGATTTCAAGGTCACTGCAGTTTTAAAATGCAGCATGCACCTTTTCTCTGCAGGAAGGGCAGTCCATTCAAATGAATGGGCTACCATGCCTGTGCAAATGTGGGCCTTCGACCCACATACATGTGAACAAGGCCTAAAGTGGTATTTAACAAATAAAACACTGCAAGTTTGGGTCATAATTAGGTACAGTATGTACCGATACTGATACTTGCTATTGGTGCCAATACCAAGCATTTGCACAAGCAATTATACTCGTGCAAATGTTCCAATGCCTAATCTGATACCTGGGCAGTCAGGGGTGATCGGTGCAGTGGTGGGGGCAGATTCTCCCTCCCGTGGCTGTCACCTGCTGCTTGTAACTGCCCCTACCAATTCTTTATGTTTAAAAGTTTCTTTTAGATAATTCTATGTATGTGTGTGTGTTTTTGAGATATTGGGGTGAAGAGCAAAATTGAATGGGGGGGGGGCCCTAAGAAAATGTTTGCCCAGGGTCCAAACCATATTAAAGACGGGCCTGCACAGAATGCCCCCCAGAAACCTAATTTCCTGCTTGTGTGATTGGTTCACTGTTTTTCCAGAAGTCTGCACAGAGATACAAGTGGGATATCAGGCATCCCCTGCAACAAAAATATCATTTTTGGTGAGATACTTCCAATAGGAAATCACATCTAAAGGGATGCAGACCCTGCAATTTTCCTCATAAGAGCCCTGCAGGTGCAGCAGCTGATTGATGATTATGAAACCACTTCCATTAGACTCACTTTCCACATGGACACAGACAAACACACAGCGATTTCTTCAGAATAACAAGAGGTGGGAATTTGCAACAATGTTTGTTAAAATCCTTGCAATGTACATTGATCACCCAGAGGGGGATGCTTTCTTCTCAACAAAAGGGGAGTTACTCTTTAAATTAAAAAGTTAGGCTAGTTAGGTAAGGTCAATGAAGGGAGCACATATCTATAAGCTGCAAAAAAGCAAATGAAGAAAATTTCTTCTGATATCAGTAGCTGAGATTGATGCAGAGGTGTTGCAGGTCATGCAAGATAGCACATTGCCCATGGAGTTGAGCAGGGGACAGTGGTATAGAAAGACAAAAAAAATCTGAGGTTCCAGATGTTCCCTACTCTACTGGGGAAAAGTATTTTTGATGGTGTCACAGTCCTGATTGGAGAGCATTCCCATACCAACATATGCCTCAGACCCCTTGGGACCATGACAGGAAGTGAGAGGAAATTTACTCAATAGGGACACAGATAAGCAATACAAACATGATAGATTTTCCCTTCCCCAGTCACTCAAAAAAAAAAAATACTAATAATAAAAGTTTGGAGTTGGGCTTTAAAATTAAATAAAATTGAAGAATATATTTTAGACAGCAGTGAATGAGCCTGTGGTTATCCCCCTGACCGCATGTTCTGTGGAAGCCTTGCCTTGCAATCCCTATCCCTTCTGTGCTGAGAACAAAAATAATTTGATATCCATTTTGCTGTGTATAAGGTGAAACATGAACTCTGTTTTTCTCAGTCTTTGCATTGAACTTGCAAAGACTTTGAGTCATGTGAGACTGTGCCCTGATCCTTTTCTGTACACAGAGAAAGCCGTAGGCCATGGTACTCCTTGGAAGTGATGAGAGGACGTGCACTCTCCTGAGACACGCCATTTCAACTTGTGGTGACTGCGACACACAGATGTGTCAGGGAGTGTTAGGAGTTCTCTGTCTCTATACTGAAACTTGCCTTTTACTATTAAAGTCATAAATCAATGCTTTATTATGATGATTTTCATAGGAATGCTTTATGTTGAGCTGTAGGCAGATATTGGTTAGCTTCAATGTGAACTGAGGTCATCTCCCACTGACTGTAAAAGACTAAGTTCAGTTGTAATGAACGGGCACTTACCTTAGACCTGTTTTATTTCAGAACTGTAGAGGACTGTAATTCCAGTCCTATGGAAGAAAAGAAGATTGTGAAATATTAGTAGGTCAGTGTTTTTCACCATCACATTATATAAAATGTATGCTGTTTTTTTCAATTAACCTAAAAAATATAGAAAGTCCCAAATAATGAACAATAGCATTTTCCTGTGGGGTACTGGTTCTAGCAGTATAAACCACACATTCAGTGTATAGAAGAATCAATACAAATATTGTCATGCCAAATTGAATTTAGTAGTGGTAGCGGTTTAGCAATTATATACAGTGCTGTGCAAAAGTTTTAGGTAGGTGTGAAGAAATGCTTTAAATTAAGAATGCTTTCAGAAATAGAAGTGTTAATAGTTTCTTTTTTATCAATTGACAAAATGGAAAGTAAATTTGCAGAAGAGAAATCCAAATCAAAACAATATTTGATGTGACTACTGTTTGACTTCAAACCACCAGCATGAATTCTTCTAGGTACACACAATGCTTGTGCACACAGTTTTTGAAGGAACTTAGTAGTTAGGTTGTCCCGATCATCGTGGAGAAGTAACCACAGATCTTCTGTGGATGTAGGCTGCCTCAAATCCTTCTGCCTCTTCATGTAATCCCAGACAGACTCAATGATTTTGAACTCAGGGCTCTGTGGGGACCAAACCATCACTTCCAGGACTGCTTGTTCTTCTTTACTCTGAAGATAATTCCGAATGACATTGGCTGTATGTTTGGAGTCACTGTCCTGCTGCAGAATACATTTGAGGCCAATCACCTGCCTCCCGAATGGTATGGCATGATAGATAAGTATATGCCTGTATTTCTCAGCTTTGAGGACACCGTTGACCTTGACTGCATCTCCAACTCCATTTGCAGAAATGCAGCTCCAAACTTGCAAGGAACCTCCACCATACTTCATTTTTGCCTGCAGACACGTATTGTTGTTCCCTTCTCCAGCTCTTTGGTGAACAACCTACCTCCTTCTATAGCCAAATATTTTACATTTTGACTCATTAGTCCAGACCACGTGCTGACATTTGTTTGCACCTCAGATCCTATGTTTTTGTGCATATAGTTACATAGTTACATCGTAAACGAGGCTGAAAAAAGACACAAGTCCATCAAGTACAACCTATGTGTGTGTTTTTAATATCAGTATTAAAATGTATACGCCGCAATGTTGTGGTCCCTTAGGTGCGCATCTAATAGTTTTTTGAAATTTTCTAGACTCCCAGCAGAGACTACTGCTTGTGGAAGAGAATTCCACATCCTCACTGCTCTCACTTTAAAGAACCCTTAAGGCTTTTTAAGTCTAAACCACGTTTATTCCATTTTTAATGAATGGCCGCGTGTCTTTGTGTGCTCCCTTGCCCGGAATAGTTTTGTACCTACTGTGGGGTCACCGGTACAGTATTTGTACATTGAAATCATATCCCCTCTCAAGCGTCTCTTCTCCAGAGTGAATAAGTTCAGTGCTTGTAATCTTTCCTCATAACTTAGGTCCTCCAATCCCTTAATCAGCTTTGTGGCCCTTCTCTGTACCCTTTCCAATACCAGGACATCCTTCCTGAGGACTGGTGCCCAGAACTGGACGGCATACTCAAGGTGCGGCCTCACCAGAGACTTGTATAGCAGGAGAATTATTGATTTATCCCTGGAGTTGATCCCTTTCTTGATGCATGCCAACACTTTGTTAGTTTTGTTTGCAGCAGCTTGGCATTGCATGCCACTGCTGAGCCTGTTCTCCACCAGGACCCCTAGGTCTTTTTCCATTCTAGATTCCCCCAGAGGCTCTCCCCCTAGTGAGTAGTTTGCTTTTTTGTTCTTGGCACCCAAATACATTATCTTACATTTTTCTACGTTAAATCTCATCTGCCACTTGTCTGCCCATCCCACTAATTTATTCAGATCTTCTTGCAAGGTTTCCACATCCTGTGGAGAGTTTATTGCTCTGCTTAGCTTGGTATCATCCGCAAATATTGAGATTGAGTTCTTCACCCCATCCTCCAAGTCGTTTATGAATAAATTGAATAGGATTGGTCCCAGGACAGAACCTTGGGGAACTCCATTTTCTACACCAGACTATTCTGAGTATTCCCCATTTATCACCACCCTCTGGACTCGCCCTTGTAGCCAATTTTCAATCCAGGTGCTCACCCCTTGATCCATCTTGAGGGATCTTAGTTTGTACAGTAAACGTTTATGGGGAACTGTATCAAATGCTTTCGCAAAATCCAGGTACACCACATCTACAGGCCTTCCCTTATCTAGATGGCAGCTCACCTTCTCATAGAAGGTTAATAGATTGGTTTGGCAAGAACGATCCTTCATGAACCCATGCTGATTACCACTAATGATACCGTTCTCGTTACAATAATCTTGTATGTAATCCCTTATTATTTCCTCCAAGAGCTTGCCAATTATTGATGTTAAGCTAACTGGTCTGTAATTCCCAGGGATGTATCTTGGTCCTTTTTGATATATTGGTACTACAATGGCTTTCTTCCAATCAGCTGGTATCATACCAGTCAGAAAACTGCTCTTAAAGATTAGGTACAAGGGTCTGGAAATAACTTGGCTAAGTTCCTTAAGGACCCACGCGTGTAAGCCATCTGGTCCCGGTGACTTATTAGTGTTCAGTTTTTCAAGCCTATTTCTGATTTTATCAGCCATGAGGGTGTTTCCTGTGACGTGCCGTGAGGATCAGCATTGTAGTTCTGAATAATTGAGCCCCCGGTTTCCTTCGTGAATACTGAAAAGAAAAATTAGTTTAACACCTTTGCCATTTCTCCATCTTTTGCAACCAGATTACCTTCATCATTCTTTATGGGGCCAACATGATCTGACCTCCCTTTCTTACTGTTTATGTACTTAAAGCATTTCTTGGGATTCCTTTTACTCTCCTCTGCTATGTGTTTTTCATGTTCTATCTTAGCTGCTCTGATTGCCCCTTTGCATTCCTTATTGCGTTTTTTATAGAGATGAAAATCTGATATGGTCCCCTCAGTCTTGTATTTTTTGAAGGCCTTCTCCTTTGCTTTTATGTGTGCCCTTATGGCATTAAGCCATCCTGGTCTTTGGTTAGCCCTTTTAAATGTATTCCCCGTTGGGATACCCTGGCTAATACCTTTGTTTAGTGTGTTCTTGAAGCACTCCCATTTCTCTTCCGCATTCATTGTTCCTAGAATTTTATCCCAGATAATATCTTCCAGCATAGAGCATAGTTTATGAAAGTTGGCTCTCTTAAAATTCAGCATCTTTGTATTCCCCTTATTTTTCTTGTTTGTGTAATTTATACTGAAACGAATTGTCCTGTGATCGCTATTTCCTAGATTGCCCCTTACTTCCATGTCTGTGATCAGGTCTGTGTAGTTAAGTCACTTAGCCTTGTTTCTACATTGGAAAATGGCTTTTTGGCCGCAATTCTTCCATGAAGACCATTTCTGACCAGACAGTAGATGGGTGTACCTGGGTCCTACTGGTTTCCACCAGTTTTGTGCTGATGGCACTGCTGGACATCTTCCAGTGTCAAAGGAAGGTAAGCGTGATATGTCTTTCCTCTGCTGCATTAAGTTTCCTTGGCTGACCACTGTGTCTACAGTCCTCAACGTTGCCCAATCAGTGGTGTCCTCAATGCTGGAAAATACAGGTAGATACTTATACATCATACCATACTATCACAGAGGCATGGGATTGGCCCCACATTTATCCTGCAGCAGGACAACCCCAAATATACAGCCAATGCAATTAAGAACTATCTTCCACTTAAAGAAGAACAGGGATTCTTGGAAGTGATGGTTTGGCTCCCACAGAGCCCTGATTTCAACATCATTGAGTTTATCTGGGATAACAGGAAGAAACAGAAGGAGTTAAAGAGTAACTCCACTTTTGTTGTGAAAAAAACCTTCCCCTCAGGGTAATCTCAGTACATTACAAGGATTTTAACAAACTTTGTTGCAGATTGCTATCTTTTGTTATTCTAAAAAACCCCTGAGTGTTTGTCTGTACCCATGTGAGAAAGTGAGTCTAATGGGAGTGGTTTCATAATTATCAATCAGCTGTGCACCTGCAGGGCTCTAATGAGGAAAGCTGCTGGGCCTGCATCCCTTTCTATGTAATTTCTTATTGGAAGCATTTCACCAAAAATGACATTTGTGTTGCAGGGGTTGCCTGAAATCTGACTTGTATCTTAGGGCAGAGTTTTGGGAAAATCGACGAGCCAATCACACAAGCAGGAAATTATATTTCTGGGGGCATTCTGCACACATTCTGTGTACAGAATACCTCCAGGTAGCCCTATTGCATTGTATTTTCAGAAAATTACAAAGCTGCAGATTGAAAAGGAAAGGTCATTTTTAATAACATTCAATTACAATATTACTTGTGTTGCAATTGTATACACTATATTATTTTTTCTTTTATTTGCTATTTTTTTCCCCTACGAAAGTGGAGTTATCCTTTAAGATAGCCTTCTCAGAAGATCTGTGGTTAGTTCTCCAACATGTTTGGAACAACTTACTTGCCAAGTTCCTTAAAACACTGTGCACAAGCACTGTGTGTACCTATAAGAATTGATGCTGGCTTGAAGGCAAAGGGCAATCACACCAAATCTTGGTTTCATTTAGATTATTCTTCTGTTCGCTCCCTTTGCATTTTGCAATTTGATAAAAAAATAAACAATTAAAATATGCTTTTTTTTAAAGAATTCTTACTTTACAACATTTCTTCACACCTGCCTAAAACTTTTGCATAGTAATATTAATATATATATATATATATATATATATATATATAGTGTATATGTTATTTTGTATTTCAGTGTGTAGCAATCCTTTTGCTGGTACAAAGGATTACTTGGGTGGAGATGAGCCAAGCAGGCACCTGGGATGTGATTCTGGAGTGTAGAGCCTGATCTTGCCTGGAGCAGCATGTAAAATTTGTAAGGTAATTTATTTATTGAGGCAGTAAGGCCAAAGGGTTGCCTAGCATAATCCAGGACAGAAGTGTAACAAACGGCAGGGAAATCCATGATGCCAGCATTCACAAAGGCTTTTACTAAATAAAATTAACCCTCTTCAGAGATTCATGTTTGTTAATTTTTTTTGTCATGTTGTCCTTTAGTTATATTGTAATACACTTTTCTACCTGAGAGAGAATGACAAACTTGTTCTTTATGTAAAAATAATCAATATCCATGCAGATCAGGCATCTAAGACTAGTTTGTTATAGCAACTCAACAGACACAGGTACGGGAGTGGGTACAAGTAACTCAAATTGTTTGAAATCTCCTCTCACACTAATGCAGTCTTTGCACTATCACAGCTTCCATTCCAACTATTTGATATCCATGTAAATGTTTCCCCCAAGTTGGGGGAAGACCATTTCTCTGCATGTAAGCAGGTGCAGTTAGCTAGTCTGCCAATAGTTGGCTCTGTCCCAAAAATAGTGTGGTAATAGGGAATTGTGTAATTGGGTGTTTGGTTCCCTTTTAGAACAAAGCCTTTCTTTAGTAATGTAATGGGTGGAGTCATTGCCCATATAAATGCCACGAGGGGATGATCCCAGTGAGATAGGGCATGGGAGCCAAACACCCCACAGCCATGCAGATGTAGTCAGCAATTGCAAAGGCTCTGCACAGGGAAGAAGGTCAGAGTGAGATAGTCCAACACCCCGAAAAGCCAGCTGTAATTGTCCTGACCTAAAACATGGTCTAAGTGGACTAGGAGTGGGATGCAAAAGGCAGTTCAGGCCAGGCTAAGTCTTCTCGGTGGTGAGTATTAATACCCCTGGAGTTCCTAGGAGAAGTGTACAGAATCCTGAGGTGCAGCTACAGCAGTTCTATCTCTGGAACAACATGAAGGGAGTCGTGAGCTGGATGCTTAAAGCCTAATGAGCAAGTTGGAGTACTCTGTGTGAGTACCAATGACCCTGGGAAAAAGAGCATAATATTTGGGGAGCGTACCTGGCTGGGTAGAGTTTTGGAGTGGGATACAGAGAGAGGCTGGTATTCTACAGAAGGTACCTTGTTAATCTCACCTGACAGAGCTGGGTGCTTCACCTTGAGAATCTTGGTTCGAGTAGAACAGAATGCTACAGATCTAGTATACAGGGGGATGGGTTCCAACACTGTGCAAAGAGATGCTAAGGAAAGATGGCTTACATGTGATATGCAATGTTCTGCTTTCACAATGTCTACTACAGATTATCCACTTTTGTGTATGGCGAAGTATGCTAAAGACTCCTATCAGTATGTCCATGTGATGTGTCACTGCCACCGCCTTAGAATAACATCAGTTAATATATATTTCTTGTGTGGACATTCCTTTCTTATGATTATAAATGCTAATGGTCAAGGATGTTGTGGCTATGCCTCTGGCATGGAACTGGGCACAAGATGGCAAAGGCTACTAACTACCAGCAGTGGGTTGTTGTCCTATCCAAGAAGAAGCAGGGTGGGGGCTTGGGTCAGTTGGCATCAACATTCGACCAACCAGAAGCCTCCTTACATGTAGACAGTTTAAATCTTTGGACAGAAATTGGAATGGTCAGCTTTCACTGTCAACTAAATAAGATAACAATGAGTGAAATATTCTGATGTCATTGACTGAATGAGTAAATATAATATTTTCTTACAAAGTAGTATAATACTTCCAAATAAGATCAATGATAGTACAGTGAGTGGTATTCTTATCTCATGATCTTCATTCTAACTAATGAGGTAGGTTAGCAAGAGTAAGGTAGAAAGCCTGCTCTTCCTCCTTTGATCCTATTTTGGATGTTAATTCAGTAGTCTTGGTAGAATTGTTTCTCAAGTGAATTGATTTGCTTATCACTATTTAAAAATATTAATGATGCAATCAAATCAAAGCTCTAAAAAAGAGACAAGTGACAGTATCTGAAAGGTTTAAATGCAGTTGTCTATATAAAATATAGTATATACCATAAAAAAAAGCAACAGCTCAATTGTTCCTTATCATTATGTCCCTTCTGTGCACGAAATACACAAAATTTGTTGCTTGCCTTTGTTACCCTGACAAGCCCCCTGCGTGACAGCTGAATGTGAAACATGAGGTCATCAATATCTCCTTCAGTCATTATGTTTTCTCTGTGTTCAGAATTGTTGGTATTGTTTGTCATGCTGTTTATATGCTTTGCACAAGGCCATCACTTTCTTTTGTTTGGTACACGGTACAGAAATGTTTTGTGTGAATTATCCTCATACCGTTCTCATTAGGGAACTCTGGAATAGCAACAAATTTAACCTGCTGGGATGATCTTCAGAACACATATGTACATAGCCTAAGGGTTGCAATCTAGAGTGTAGCTTTAAAGTATAGTAAAGTAAGTCTGTGCTAAGAGAAATGTTAGATTTCCATTGTGAATTTCCTATCTATGTTTCTGTTCCAATGGCTGCAAGACTTTCTCAGTGATGGATGTAGAACTAAAGGTAGAGGAAAATCAAAATTCCTCATTGGCATATCGTGTCCTTATTGGTGGCTCCAAAGTAATAAAGCCATAGATTCTGCATGACCGCTAGGCAGTTAGCATTTTGAAAAAAGAAATGTCAGTAATGGCAGACTTTATATTTTTCAGTACAAATGTCTTTTAATCCAGAGCTTTAGACAAATGTCCACAAGCAGCACCATCTGTGGCACTGCACAGGCAGGGAGTTGCCCCATATGACCCGTACACACATTCTGAAAATCTGATGGAAATCGCCATCCGAGGAAGAATCGTACGATTTTCGGATGGTGTGTACACTTCTTTTGACAGCCGATCCTGACAGTCAGAATGAAAATTTTTGAAGGAGCAAGCTCCATAATTTTTCTCGTATGATACTAGATCGTACGATTTTCGTTTAATCAGTACAGTTGTCACCCGAAAATACAATACAAATACACTACAACACATGACATCACTTTCGATTTTTTATTCTGCCGTACGAGAATTTTCATGACTTTAGTACACTCTTCCAATTCGAGATTAGATTAGCATGCAAAAAAAAAACGGACAATCTGTCGTCTGATTTTCGAATCATGTGTACAGGCCATAACTTAGCCATTCCTAATGAACACAGAGATTTTCCAGCATCGTTATGTGAACAGTTGCTGATCATTTAATATTTTGTGTAAGACCCCTTTCTCATGGGCTGTCCAATCAGGTCCACCTGTCAGTTTATCAGGCAGACCTGATTGGACATTGCACTCTCTCCTATAGAGCGGCGGATGTCAGCGATGACATGTCCGCTGACATCCGCTGCTATACGTTCCGATCCTTTCAGGAAAATCCAGACAGATGGTGTTCCTGTTTTCCATTCATTTGGTGGATCAGATTGAATGAAAATGGACAGGTGGTCTGTTTTCACCTGATTTCCCCATAGAGGAAAGCGGGACTGGGTCCGTCTCACAAACGGAGGAGCCCGTGTGAAGGAGACCTTAAAGGTAACAAGCATTTCACCATGCATGCACTGCTTTTATATGTCAGTCAAGTCACAGAGAAGATTGTGGAGGGCTAGTGGAAATAAATTTAAGGACAGAAAGATGTCTCACTGCTGTAACAAAAATGGCAACTGCCCCAATTTGTTTCATTTTTAAACTAGCTTTTAAAGAAAGGTGGAAAGCTTTGCACACAGCAAAAAGCTACATTTTCCCAGCATGCTTACCAGTTAAAAAAAATACAATTTTACTATCTAACAATTTGCTAATATACGTGGAAGACTTGCTGCCTTGTCAAGGTCCCTCTGTATACTGTGGTCCCTAATTCTAGATTTATTGATGCAAGTAGATATGGGGTAGGCACTTTAAATATGCTCCCCAGGAAAATATAATTTAACATAGATCCATAAGTTTAAAAATTCAGAGATGATATTTTGTCAGGATGTAGAATCTTTGTTGATGTATATTATACAAGTCTCCATTTTTATATGTGAATTATCCCATTCCCAACTTTCCATTGCTCTGATGTTTTCACAAAACCCCTGTAGTTTCTTTACACTAAAGTTATATTCTGGTATATCTAAACCCAACATTTTCTTTTCCTTTTTAAAACAGTGAGGAATGTACAAACTCTGTTAATTTTGCTGTCCCACTGCAGAGCTCACTTAATGGCCTCTTGACATTGTATGAAGTATAAGGAGTCTGTTTAAAATAAGGGAAATCCCCTCTTAGACAGCTGTCACCAAAACAATTTTTCCTCTGTTCCTGTTCAAGTGACAACTCAAAATTATAGATGTTCTCTTCCTTTTCAAAACAATAAAAATCTCACACAGTTTATAGCACTTCCCTTTTTTATCTAAAAACTACAAAAGTTTTGGTTTTGCATATACATTATATTATATACTTTAATGATTTTGTGAATCAGGCTTGAAAGATGGAACAATAAGAAAATATATTTTAACTTACATAAAGAATATTGTAGCTGCAGTGAGGGAAAAAAAGTATTTGATCCCCTGCTGATTTTGTATGTTTGCCCACTGATAAAGAAATGATCAGTCTGTAATTTTAATGGTAGATTTATTTTAACAGTGAGAGACAGAATAACATCAAAAATATCCATAAATACGCATTTCAAAAAAGTTATAAATTGATTTGCATTTTAGCAAAATAAGTATTTGACCCTTCACAAAATATGACTTAGTACTTGGTGGCAAAACCCTTGTTGGCAATTACAGAGGTCAGACGTTTCTTGTTGTTGGCCACCAGGTTTGCACACATCTCAGGAGGTATTTTGTCCCCACTCCACTTTGCAGAATCTTCTCCAAGTCATTAAGGGTTCGAGGCTGATATTTGGCAACTTGAACCTTCAGCTCCCTCCACATATTTTCTGTGGATTAAGGTCTGGAGACTGGCTATGCCACTCCAGGACCTTAATGTGCTTCTTCTTGAGCCACTCCTTTGTTGCCGTTTTGGGTCATTGTCATGCTGGAATACCCATACACGACTAATTTTCAATGCCCTGGCTGAGTGAAGGAGGTTCTCACCCAAGATTTGATGGAACACGTCCCCGTCCATCGTCCCTTTTATGTGGTGAAGTTGTCCTGTCCCCTTAGCAGAAAAACACCTCCAAAGTATAATGTTTCCACTTCCATGATTGATGGTGGGGGTGGTGTTCTTGGGGTCATAGGCAACATTGCTCCTCCTCCAAACATGGCAAGTTGAGTTGATGCCAAAGAGCTTGATTTTGGTCTCATCTGACCACAACACTTTCACCCAGTTCTCCTCTGAATCATTCAGATGTTCAGTAGCAAACTTTAGATGGGCCTGTACATGTGCTTTCTTGAGGAGGATGACCTTGTGGATGCTGAAGGATGTCAGTCCTTCATGGTGTAGTGTGTTACCAATTGTTTTCTTGGTGGCTATGGTCCCAGCTGCCTTGAGATCATTGACCGGATTCTCCCATGTAGTACTGTGTTGATTCCTCACCGTTCTCATGATCATTGAAACTCCATCAGGTGAGATTTTGCATGGAGCCCCAGACTGAGGGAAATTGACAGTTATTTTGTGTTTCTTCAATTTCCAAATAATCGCACCAACTGTTGTAACCCTCTCACCAAGCTGTTTGGCAATGGTCTTGAAGCTTATTCCAGTCTTGTTTAGGTCGACAATCTTCTCCCTGACATCCTTGGACAGCTCCTTAGTCTTGGCCATGGTGGAGAGATTGGAATCTGATTGATTGCTTCTGTGAACAGGTGTCTTTTATATGGGTAACTAACTGAGATTAGATGCACTCCCTTTAAGGGAATGCACCTAATCTCAGCTCATTACCTGTATAGAAGACACTTGGGAGCCAGAAATCTTGCTGATTAATAGGTGATCAAATACTTATTTCATTCATTAAAATGCAAATCAATTTATAACTTTTTTGAAATGCATTTTTCTGGATATTTTTGTTATTATTCTGTCTCTCACTGTTAAAATGAACATACTATTAAAATTGAAGACTGATCATTTCCTTGTCAGTGAGCAAACATACAAAATCAACAGGGGATCAAATACCTTTTTCCCTCACTGTATAATCCTTTTTGTGTAGCTTTACAGATGTGTTCCACTGCATAGATTTATGATCATATGTCCGATAAAGGCAAAAAGATGACCCAAGCCAGAATATAATGAAATTAGATTTTGCTAAAACTCTAAAACAAAAAAGTGTATTGCACTGCAAACACATAGCACAGATGAATCTGTAGAGCACAGCGAGATAACACCTCTTGTCTAAAATTGACAGGCCCTTCTGATTTTAGAAATAAAAGAAACACTTGGCCCAGGGGTCTAAGAGTCCATATCTCATTTAATTTGACCACCTACCTTAGTAGCCTAATTAAAGAAGGATTTTGTCCCTGTATACTCACACCTGATAGAGAATATGCTAGTGTGTGGCCAGCTTACAGTGTCTGCAGAAACATCTATAAGAGGAAGATTAAGTCATCTTACTGAATTAATACTATTGATTAAGTCAAAGTTTTCATAAATCAGTGTACTGGCACATCCCTTTTAAGCCTTAAATGACTAAAGAAATAACTATTTCCCACCATTGTGTCTTTTTTCTCTTAATTCGGAAAGTCACCATGGGCGCTCCATAGCTGGCTGTAAATCTGGCTTCTACTTCGTTTTCCAGAAATGTGTTGTTAACACCTTATTGACCTTAAGACACATTAACTGTTCATAAATGTAACAGATGCTGTATTTTGTAGGTTATAAATTACTTTGTAGCTTGAAGCTTTTGCTGTTAATGTCAGCATTTCATGGCTTTTTGAGGTACAAGTGTCAGGACTGAGAGATCTGTGTTTTCCAATTCTAGACTGGAAATCACATGTCCTTGACTAAGGTCTTCGTTTATCTGTTTACAAAACTCTCTAGTTTTTTGCTACTTGAATTGTGCCAACGTGTTTTGATTTTGTCCTTGAAAGCACTCACCATCTAAAAGGTTTAAAGTTATTCCGGTTTTAGCTATTCTGCTAAATAAAAACCTAGTTCTTGCTGGACTACCCAGAAAGCCAAATTGTATTGATTAATGAGCCTCATGCATACATTCATACTCTGCATAGGAAACAGGTATTTTTAAGTATAGTTTTTAAGTATATGTAAACCAAATTACGAAAACCTCGTATAAACAGCAATACGTCACTGTAAACTTAAAACTTACTTTCAAGCTTTTAAAATCTGCAACTTTCATAAAAACCAATACCGGGTGATCTGCCATAAGGGCCCTTGTTTGGCCACTTCTTGTTAAGAGGAGACAACAGGCTCCTGGTTTGTAACCCTGTCACATGCACATTGGTGGAGACTGCAGGCAACCATACCAACATCATTTGTATTACCCGCCATCAGGAAGCAGTTCCTGAGCAAAGAAACCCAGCTGATTCTAGAGAGGATAGATAGTAATGGGCTGAAAAGGGCTGCAGTAGATCAGCAGCACTGAGATGCAGAAAAATATTTAAAAAAAAAAAAAGGCGTAAACATTGACTTTATTTAAAAAAGGCATTTTTTTATGGTACACGGTAATATAGCAAGCATTGTTATCCAGTTAGGGTTAAGCTGTACTGTAAGATCCACCACACTGTATTGCCAACTTGCACTGTGTGCACACAGTGACTTCCATATACCCCATATGTAAATTGGGGCCATCCTGTATATATCTTGTATGCCTCAATGGAATTCAGAGCATAAGCTAGCAAACTAACATGCTACATATAGGCTTATTATCATATCCGTTTAGACCAAAACAGTGCAATTTGTTTCTATGAGGCAAAAAATATTAGTGGCTGATTAATATCTGGATGGAAATGGAACTCCTACAAAAACATTATTTTTAGTTTTCGGTAGAATGGGGAAAAGTTTGAGCCTCTGTCAGGTTTTTATTGCTGTCTGTATCCCCAATGTGGAGATCAATCCCTGTGTTAAATTTTGATGCTCACTGATAGAAAATGATGGGAAACCTAAAATGTTACAGCTGTCACCAGAACAGGAGTGGAGAGTTAATCACACCATGACAATTTCAACTCATATAGGGAAGATTTCACTTCATGTGGTGTTTCCAGGGAAGTAAGTGATGGAATAGCTCTCTAATGAGGTCACATTGACATAGCTGAAAACCACTGGAAACCAAATCTATTTTGGCAATACAAAATAGAAGTTTGAACACTTCCCTCCAATTCAAAAACAGAAAAAACATTTTGACAGTCCAATTTCAGTCAAGCAACAACATTAGATAGTGTAGCTAGCCAAATAATTTTAATTGCACCCCTGTGACCTGAATGTTTAGGCTGAGAATAAAACATCCTAACATTTTGTACATAACATTGTGTTTTTTTTTTGCGCTATGCAGAACAGTCAACCCCACCCCCCTTCCCATTTACTACCGTTCATCTGCCTTAAATTATTATCACTTTAATAATAGAGCATTACAAAAATATTTGATTGCTAATATTTTATAATACTAATGAATGATTTAGTAAATTTACTTTGGTTTCCCTTTTTGCACAGTCAATAAAGATTGTTTTGCTCCACCAAATTAACTCAACATGCCATTCATTGCTTTTCTAACTTTCCCACTCCTTTTGTAAAAATGGCACTTGTTTAATATTTTAGACTTGTCTGCTATTAATTATAGAACATACCCAAATCTCCAGGGTGTTTTGAAGCATGTTTGATCAAATTTACTGGTCTGCTGTTTGGTTTCCAGCTATGTCAAATGTGAGCATCTCTTTTTCCATATATGTTTTCTCCAGTGTATTTCTATTACAGCTGTAAGAACTACACTGTCAAATAAAAGCTCCAAGTCCCCAAGTACATAAATTATTACTACCTCTATGAAGTGATTAGAATTCCTGTAGCCCATCTGGTTTATCATATAGGTGTAATAAGTTTAACACAAATGTTTCACGTTATAGGAGAACATGAAAGCAGGGAGTAGGCATTTCTGAGAATTTCATGATAAAAAGAGAAATAGGTTGCTGGAGGTCCTATGGCTTGTATCTGACCAAGCTGAATCAAATGTTTCCATGGGAGAACTGTAACTTGGGGGAGGTTATTACCCATGCTTTGCTGAGCAGACAAGAAGAAAATTGATAAAATGCTCAAGCAAGAGGTGGAAACAGTTGGGAATGTCTTCCGAGAAAAAGTCAATGTTTGCTGAATGGGTGAATGGGCCTCCTAATCTTTGCTTGGTCTGACAGATTTTATTGACAGCAAGCAGTGACCATGGATATGTTTTGAAACTGCAGCATGGAATCATATATAAATCTAAGTGAAATGTACTCTCACTGATGTGAAGTTGGCTTTAGGTCATCTTCAGTTGAGACAATAAAAGTCTCCAATCCAAGTCAACCTTTTTTCAAATACTATTTCATAAAACCCAAAAAGCTCAAGAGAATGAAAACCCCTAGACCTGTCTACAGATGCTACTACTATATCCGCACAAGAGTATAATAAATTAAACTGTAAAAATGGTAATACCAAGTGTTGAAGATGAATTAGTGGATGAAATGCTGTTAGTGAAGTATGGAACATTACGTTGCTGTTGAGTCCTATAGTGATGGAGGGGTCGAAGGAATGGAATCAAGGCACATTGGGGGGGGGGGGGGGTGGGGGGGCAGGCATCCAATATTCC